>NQII01000100.1:185176-210333 GCA_002778355.1 Clitarchus hookeri | reverse complement strand
TCATTATTTTATTTGTATAGCGCCGAGGGGAGAGCGATGTTATTCTTATCGGAGAATTGTTAAGTGCATTCGAGTTTCACATTGTAAAGACCACGTGGTTGCTTTCCGGGCCATTAAGACCACGTGTTTTGTATTAAAGTTGTGTGTGCAGTAAGGAGTCTCAGGTAATAAATACCTCAACAATCATCGTTCGTAAGTGTTTTATTTATAATTAATTAAGGTGTGTGAGGTGGCCTACAGCCTCGCTATCGTGTGTGACGGCGTGTTGACCAGAGCCCCCTAGGCCGTCGACTGAAACGACCCTCATCTCATCAGCTCACCACAGAGCTGTGGCGCCGGGCACATAATTATTACACCATCAACTCTGGTAACACCGCAGTTCGAGTTGGCTTTCCTAACACAGGACGTGAAATTTACCATAACCAAGCTTGACCACGTCAAACGGCCGTACAATACAAGAATCTGCCACCATTAGAATCAATCACAAGATTAAATATGACGGTGGTACACCCCCATGTCTACAAGAAACGACTGCAAGATGTGCCCCAGTGTAAAAACTGCTTGGCATTCGGCCACACGCGCAGTTACTGCCACATGAAAATGGTTTGCCCACACTGCACCAGGCCACAATCGTATCCATGTCCCAAGCAAAGGGACCCCGAACTCTGCAAAAACTGCCAAGACGAACACATTGGCAATTCAAAACTCTGCCCTTAATACCTTGAACAGGTTCAGAAATGCCAAGTCCAGACTGAAAATCTCAGGACACAACAAAAACAAGCCTCTCAGACAGCTTCAATGCCGGTCAGAAATCTGGCTAAATACCAGAAGATCACAGACGCAAAAAACCTACCACAAAATCTCTTGTACGCACAGGCGTCCGTAGGTTTCAAATTACCAGCTATAGTAGCCACTCTACCATCTTCCGAGCAGGAAACAAGCCAACAGAACCCTGCCAGCTCCGCGGCCCATTATTCCGCACCTCAGAATATTCCGGGTGGACTGGGAGAGGCGATTCAGGACTTTAATTCGCTTTAACGATTATTTTATTAATCTAATTTCTCGGCCATCATGGCACATTTCCGCCCCTACATAGCACAAACTCAATTAACCACAATCCCACAACAAAAATCATTTATACTTTTAGAAGCACTCTGCTCTTTTTGTGCCAATTAAATTAACTTTATCCTTCCCCCACAAAGCGTCCCGGGAAACTCCTGGTGTATCAAACAAAAACACATCCTCTGACAACTAAAATAAACTCAAATATTAAACCGAAACTTTAAAACCTTTGTTAACCTATAAATGGTACAAAAATGATAGAAAAACGTTCTTCCCTACTCTAAAAATATTAAATGGACTCATTGTAACTACTTTCCAACCCAATTAACAGTTTTTAAATTTTCCGATCCTTTTCTCAATTTTGAAATACGCTTCTAAAAAGCAGCGAGTGCTGCCACCTCTGGAGTGGTGGAGGAAGTCGCCATCTCCCACGTGACCTCTCGACTTCGTTACAACTATTAACTCGCTTTTCAAGCCTTCTTTAGCAACACCACGCAATTTTTTCAAACAGTTATTGAACAAATAACATATCAAACTATATCAAATCATTAATTACAAGACCTCAGCGCAATTTTATGACTTAAAATACTTTTAAAACAAGTTTTCTACCCAGCTTTCTTACATACTGTATAGCAACACACACACACACACTCACACGAGAAAATACGCGTATTTTAACCGAATACTCCTCAAACAAAACACAAGTAAACTTTCAAATCCTTTTGAATTAAAACTGCATCTTAAAATAACGCGTAAAATCACTGTTTAAATACCATTTACCTAAAATCACCGATTATAAAATTACTTAATTTTCAATTACAAACCACTTCTCGATAAATTCACGAACTACCTATGATATTTTTATAACAAACTCTGGAATTTAAAACCCGTATTCNAGAAATTCACGAACTACCTATGATATTTTTATAACAAACTCTGGAATTTAAAACCCGTATTCTATTACTAAAAAACAGAAATATATCATTTTCCAGTTTTTTGAACAGCCAAAATCACTGAATATAACTTAACTATTCATTTTTTAATTACAAAACTTTTTTTNAGACAGCTTCAATGCCGGTCAGAAATCTGGCTAAATACCAGAAGATCACAGACGCAAAAAACCTTCCACAAAATCTCTTGTACGCACAGGCGTCCGTAGGTTTCAAATTACCAGCTATAGTAGCCACTCTACCATCTTCCGAGCAGGAAACAAGCCAACAGAACCCTGCCAGCTCCGCGGCCCATTATTCCGCACCTCAGAATATGCCGGGTAGACTGGGAGAGGCGATTAAGGACTTTAATTCGCTTTAACGATTATTTTATGAATCTAATTTCTCGGCCATCATGGCACATTTCCGCCCCTACATAGCACAAACTCAATTAACCACAAACCCACAACAAAAATCATTTATACTTTTAGAAGCACTCTGCTCTTTTTGTGCCAATTAAATTAACTTTATCCTTCCNACCCACAACAAAAATCATTTATACTTTTAGAAGCACTCTGCTCTTTTTGTGCCAATTAAATTAACTTTATCCTTCCCCCACAAAGCGTCCCGGGAAACTCCTGGTGTATCAAACAAAAACACATCCTCTGACAACTAAAATAAACTCAAATATTAAACCGAAACTTTAAAACCTTTGTTAACCTATAAATGGTACAAAAATGATAGAAAAACGTTCTTCCCTACTCTAAAAATATTAAATGGACTCATTGTAACTACTTTCCAACCCAATTAACAGTTTTTAAATTTTCCGATCCTTTTCTCAATTTTGAAATACGCTTCTAAAAAGCAGCGAGTGCTGCCACCTCTGGAGTGGTGGAGGAAGTCGCCANCCTTTTCTCAATTTTGAAATACGCTTCTAAAAAGCAGCGAGTGCTGCCACCTCTGGAGTGGTGGAGGAAGTCGCCATCTCCCACGTGACCTCTCGACTTCGTTACAACTATTAACTCGCTTTTCAAGCCTTCTTTAGCAACACCACGCAATTTTTTCAAACAGTTATTGAACAAATAACATATCAAACTATATCAAATCATTAATTACAAGACCTCAGCGCATTTTTATGACTTAAAATACTTTTAAAACAAGTTTTCTACCCAGCTTTCTTACACACACACACACTCACACGAGAAAATACGCGTATTTTAACCGAATACTCCTCAAACAAAACACAAGTAAACTTTCAAATCCTTTTGAATTAAAACTGCATCTTAAAATAACGCGTAAAATCACTGTTTAAATACCATTTACCTAAAATCACCGATTATAAAATTACTTAATTTTCAATTACAAACCACTTCTCGATAAATTCACGAACTACCTATGATATTTTTATAACAAACTCTGGAATTTAAAACCCGTATTCTATTACTAAAAAACAGAAATATATCCTTTTCCAGTTTTTTGAACAGCCAAAATCACTGAATATAACTTAACTATTCATTTTTTAATTACAAAACTTTTTTTNCTTTTCCAGTTTTTTGAACAGCCAAAATCACTGAATATAACTTAACTATTCATTTTTTAATTACAAAACTTTTTTTCGTGCCACGAATCTACGATGTTTAGACAACTTAGTCTTAGAACAACACTTTGGCAAATCAAATCTTCTAAAAAATTTTAAATACCTGCAAATTTTCAAAATTCCCCTTTTTATTAATTACAGCAAAACTAAACTAGAGCCACAAACCAGGCAGTGTTGCCTACCTCATCTCTTCCTGGATTTAGTCAGGTGGCCAGGAGGGGAATATTTCTGGGACACATGGGCTAACTGGGGAAACTCAGTTGGCCCATAAATGTTAGCTGCAGAGGGCAACCTCTGTAATTATAGATTGGGAAGATGCAGGGAGTTGGAAAGGGGCTAATCTTGCTCCTTCCTAATCTCCCTGTAGGCTACATGAAACCCCGTTTGCGAGGTAAAGGGCCCCTCACGGGGTCTGGACTACCCCCGCTCTGAGCTTCGACAGTGATGAAAAACGCTGGCGTGTCGGCAGGGAGAGGAAAGCAGGATACCGCCTAGTTGTAGGTGGGCGGAGGTTTCCCACGGAATGCACCCCTTGGGTTGTATGCAGTCCCGCGAGGATTGCGAGCGATGTGGAGAAAGTGCTGCTGAGAGCCGGCGGGCACCGCGAACATCCGGCAGTGAGGTAGAGGCTGTATTCCTGTGCAGACGTCGGCGTTCGCGCGGGACGCAGTTGCCAGACGAGACATGGAGTTGCCAGTCCAGGTGAGGGATAGTGTATAGTGTATTCATAGTTTAAAAACACTTTTTGAATCAAACCTTTGACAAATGACACTGAAGGACGTGCCTGGTTGTTTTATAAATATGTCACGTATTGCAAGAGTTGTATACCTGTATTAAGATAAAAGTACCTTACTTTTGGTTAAATTCAACTTTTACTTATATTCGATATATCGGTTATGATATTTTATTTGTAATTAATATCAGCAAAAACAGGGAGAAAATAGGTGTGTTGGTAATGCCTAATAAGAAATAGTTCCCATGCAAAATATTATTACACTGGATGCGCACGAATGCGGTGCGTTGTACCTTTGGTGTAATTTTTTTATTCTTGGTTAAGCTTTGTTTGCAAGAGGCGGAGGAATATTCTAGAAGTATAACTTTAGCAGGGCTTCAAAAAATTTGTAAGTAATTGTGAATGCACTGTACTTAAACTGCTCATGTGTGCGAATTGTCGTCGGAACTTGTGTCTTCCGTCAGCTCACTTCGACGCACTGACCCTGCCTACTTCAGCAGGAACTCTTAGGGTGGTAATTCTAAGCATCGTGCGCGAGCGATATGTCTTCCTCTCCTCAAGCATGCTCAGAAATTTTGCAACAGTTGAAAAAAATTTCAGATTTTTAGAATTGTAATATTTTAAAACTTTGAACTTGATTATTTTGAATGTACTGCATCTTAAATAACTATGCTAATTATGCAAGAATAAAAGTAATTACTTTATGCAGTTTCATTATTTGGAAATATGAAAAAAAATTTCTGACAACACTTTGAAAGAAGATTAGAGTAAAATACTAGAGTAANTAAATAACTATGCTAATTATGCAAGAATAAAAGTAATTACTTTATGCAGTTTCATTATTTGGAAATATGAAAAAAAAATTTCTGACAACACTTTGAAAGAAGATTAGAGTAAAATACTAGAGTAATCCTTGAAAGAGCTTTGTATTCCGCGATGCTTTGTTAGTTTTTTAGGGGGAGCACTAATTTTTCGTCATTATTTTACTGTAGAATGATTTGTTGTTTTATTATTCCCGCTTATTGAGGAAATCTTCACCCTTCAACCTTGTATGCTTAATGTGCCCAAGCGTTTGTCTGGCAAACTGCATACAAACTAACGTAAACTAACTTAATATGCGTGACTTTTCTCGGCCTCGAAACCAGTGTTTCCACTTTGAAGGTCCTGCGCATTGCTCTATACCTTCTAAGGCAGCCACTTTTGGCAGACACTCAAAGAGTTTCTTAACACAAAACAATAATCGCCGATGATTACGACTTAGCAGCCACTCTTTGGCCGGTACTTGGACCCGAAAAATACCCACCAACTTCACTGCGAACAGCAATAACGATGACAAATTCACATTTATTGTAGTATATACTACCCTCGTGTAAACGTCACGAATTGTTGCAAAAGAATAGCGACTTGCTTTGCGGAAAATTAGTTTTCATTGCCAGCGCAACGGGCCCAGCAGGGCTTGAGGGTTTTCTCCAGGTACTCTCGATTTTTCCTTTTAGCTTCATTCCCATACAAATTTGTACCACTTCTTCAACTGGCACAGAACAACAGCTTGTGATTTCCTGCCTCGCGTTATTAATTTTGTTTCCGTTGTTGGAAACAGCGCGTGCTCGTTCCCATTATGTCGATGGCTGTATGTCACAACCAGCTTTGACACATCGTTTTGCTATTCAAACGTACGATTACTTTTAGTAGTGTTTGTATGCCGCCTCACGTAGTACTTATAATTCTACAAGTGCCGTAGTTTTTTTTTTGTGTGACCTCGGCTAAAAGTTTTGACGTCATGTTTATTTTAAGCAGTTTGGAGTCTCAGGCGTTAATCATAGATTTACGGAATGTAAGCAACTAATAATCGTATTTTTGCTGCCGGTCACGCCTCGTGAGAATAGTAAGACCGAAATGTGTGAATAACGTTAAACGATTTCCCGTCATTGCTATTTATCGACCCTGCTCGGAGTCGGGAGGGCTAAAGGAGGGGACGGTCTGCACACTCAACTGGCACCTGAGAACTGCACGCAGGCTGTCTCTGGCTTTCGGTTTTCACCTGAAATATTGAATTTTCCATTTGTGTGTCATAGCTTCATTTTCAAGGAAATAACTGAACATTTATTTTTAAAGCGCATTTACATTTCACAAATGCCTTCAAATGTAGTCGCCAAATTTTATCCACCCGATATCTGGTCTAATTGTGAAACAAGGATCCACTGATAATTTAAAAATGGCACTGCGCTAATTATGTCGTGATTTCTTAGCAAAAGTTCAGAATTTGTGTTTGTTCTACAGCGTAATGTATATTTCCAAAGATATATGGTTGTGGTTTCTAAATAAGTGCCTCTAAACTACTGAAATATGCTAGAAAACAGTAATTCAACATGACTTGTGAGACCGAGCCTTAAAGGGATTCGAACTCGAAACGATGCGGTCCGGAGCAGTGGTGTAACAATAAGGGGGGAGCAGGATATACAATGCCCCTCCCTAAATTTAGGAAAGAGTGCCAGAATGACATTTAAAGGGCTCCTAAACTGTGCGTGTTCACAGATATGCGTTCCGCAGTGGTGTGGTGGTTAGACTTTTCGCCTCCCACCTAGGCGTACCGGGCTCCATTCCTGGCGGGGTCACTCCCAGATTTTCGCATGTGGGAATCGTGCCGAGAGATGCCACTGGTCGGCGGGTTTTCTTGGGATCTCCCGTTTCCCCGTCCCTTGCATTCCGGTGTTGCTCCATGCTCACCTCGGTTCACCCTCATCGGCTCTCAAGATCTCGATGTTAAGAGCCGCCCAAATCTCTCCACTGAGAGATGAGTTGATACATAGTATACAGTCTCTAATGTTTGTCTTAGCAGTGACTTATCTGACTTATCAAAGGACTTATCCTCGTGTAAAATTAATTTTTTGCACTACTGTTGAAAAATTATGATNGTGACTTATCTGACTTATCAAAGGACTTATCCTCGTGTAAAATTAATTTTTTGCACTACTGTTGAAAAATTATGATGTGTTTTTGATACTTTATACATCTTAGCATCTGGGTTATAGACATTTCTCTATATTTTATGCCGCAAGTAATTTCGGTTTTGTGGGAGAAACAAGAATACATCTTAGTAGGGGCACCTAAAGTCTCCCCCCCCCTTTTTACCACCCTAAGAGGGCGAGCGTTCAGCCTCCTAAGTTGGAGTTATTTCGCCACAGGCCCAGAGGCTCTTCAGACGTGTGCCAGTGATGTCGCCTCATGTGCTCTATCCTGCAGCAACTTGACTGCTGTGACATGTCGACCGCCTGATCTGGCGTTGGTTTCTCCCATTTCACTTTCCATTCTCTCTACAGCGAATGCAGCTGCAGTTCTTGAAAAACAGCATGTTCTTCACCCACAATTTCCCNTTCACTTTCCATTCTCTCTACAGCGAATGCAGCTGCAGTTCTTGAAAAACAGCATGTTCTTCACCCACAATTTCCCACGTTACACACGAGCTATATAACGCACTGTCCGTACACCACTTAGTTAACCCTGCTCGGAATTCAGTGACGTGGCGTATGTATGAGAGAAGACACATACATATGCCGATGAGCCGAGCTTTAGCTGTAGTATCCAAACTAAACACATCGCATACACTGCACCTACAGAGGTTTATAATAGTAGTGTAGTACATTTCATATTTGACTGGTGTGTCGCGTGGAGTAATACATTCTAGGTCAATTACGCCTGAGAACGTAATATGTACGTGAATGAGTTGCCTGAATTGTCAGTTAACACGTTGTGTTCAGTCGAGTTCTGGATGTTTTTGACAATTTTCTCTGGCGCGTTGAATGCTGCTTGTTTTGCCGACTGATTTCATATGTTTGCTAGAGGCCTTTTTTATTCGTCGCCATAGATTTTTAATAAAAGAACGTATTATTTTCCTTCCTCCTCACCACGTAGCCTTGTTCTTTCGTGACGGTGGCATTTTTATATCGTATTAGTAAACAACGTCCTCACGTTAAACTACTGAAGATCATCGCAAGTAAACGGTTGCAGCCAGTGAGTTGAGTCCTCTGAGCAGAAAAGTATACGTTGACGTAGGCTCTTAGGCCCGTATGCCACGATGCAATGTTTCAAACAAGCTCTAGTGGAAACTTGAACGAGACCTACTTATCTGACCCTGGATGTTTCTATGCAATAGCTTGTCACGCGATACTTATTGCCACACAAGTATATGCGCACATACAGTATTTGTTTTGATTTTACTTCTGCTAATGTAGTTCCAGGATGGACTTCACAAACTAAGAAATTGTTCGAAAATTTACATCAGTGTATAAGTATAGTAAAAAAGCGCGAATGGTAAAGGATTGGCAGTGTCACTGCAATTTCTCAGGAATTAGTCAAATGGGCTGGAAAGTTGCCAACATTCTATAGTACCAGTGCTCAATCTTTCCTATACGTTTAAAGCCTCACTGCAAAAAAATTTTATAACTGAAACTGACAAATTCTTGTTCAATTACAAAATTTTGTTGATTCACGAAGTTATATTTTGTAAATCTACAGTGTTTGTTCATTTGCAAGAATAGCATTTGTGTGAATAACGAAATATATTTGTGTTGTTACAATGATATTGCAAACAGCCGCGCATCACTCATTACTTTGGGAATTTCACACATTTTAAACAGTGTAACATTTCGAAGAATGTTATTACTGTGGCTAACATTAACAAAGCGACAAATTTGATTATACCTTAAAATAAAATAGCTTATACACCTAAATTTCGTAGATGTTTGAAGTATTTTAAAATTTGTNAAATTTGATTATACCTTAAAATAAAATAGCTTATACACCTAAATTTCGTAGATGTTTGAAGTATTTTAAAATTTGTCATTAAAAGAGTATGAATAGCAGATTCTGGGCTTAAATTTTAGTTAAAGGATTGCAATGATTTCAGCTTAAATAATTTTATCTCGATTATCATAATTGCACAGAAAAATAAGGACAAAAATTCTGGAATGCAGTTAAATGAAAATTCGCGATAATAAATGCCATATATATATATCAGAATAAAAATGTTTGTAAGTTGAGCTAAAATATGTTTGTATTAAAACGATTTTTTTTAATTTNATATATATATATCAGAATAAAAATGTTTGTAAGTTGAGCTAAAATATGTTTGTATTAAAACGATTTTTTTTAATTTACAGAAAAATCTTGTAAACTTGTTTAATTGGTTCACTTACAAGAGCAACAGCTGTACTGCTATATAGAAATCCTTGCTGAAACCTGATATTTAGTAAATTGCTGATACCATCTCAGAATTTCAAGTTAACATGTTTGCTGAAGGCCGTTGAGTCATCACTTCCGAGAATCCACTAATGGTGAGGGCTGCTTCTTTCCTTGGACGACAGGGCAAAGTCCATTTTTACTGGTTTGAAGAGGATTGGTTCCCTGAAGTGACGAGTTTGCAACATTAATTGTGTAACATTACAGGCCAGGTTTTGTAAATTTATGTGATTTTAGCTGCGATAGTACAAATATGTACTTTTCTTTTAAACCTTTAATAAATGTTCAGAATTATTTCTTAATACATATTTTGTATTCGTTCAACGTTTCCCTAGACAGCTACACAAATGTAAAAAGTGTGTTGCAAAATACGAGTACAACATTCAAATGGTTTCGTATGGCTTTCTTTGAATAAAAGATGATACGTGACAAGAATAAGCAACAGAATGCAGGGATAGAAAAATTGAAACTCTCCGAAAAATTCGACAGCTGTCGGCAGCATTCATTTTCTCGTGTATTAATAAAGTTGCCTCGTTTAGCCTACTTCCCGAAGGAAAGAAAGGCTTATGAGATGGTGGCCATTTAAATATTTAGGGTGATGTGTCATCTCGGGAATCATTCAACCGTTTTAAACAAATTTTGTATGCTGACAGAGCATCGTGTAAGCATTAAATTTTGGAATGGATATTGTTGTTAGTCCGCCATTTCGGAAGATAGCATTAAATGAAAGATTTAATATTTTACATTATATCTTGAAAAATATCAAAGCAATTCTTACCCAATTTGGCATGTAAGTAATAATATGACAGACTAGGTAAACGTAAGTGATTAAACTTGATTAGGCACTTTCAAAATGGTGGCCATACAAATATGTCAGGTTTATTTTATATATCTACTATACCATTTAACCAATTTCGATCAAATTTTGTATGCTGAAAGTGTATATTACTAGAATCATATATGCAAACTCGTATACATTTTTTTNCCAATTTCGATCAAATTTTGTATGCTGAAAGTGTATATTACTAGAATCATATATGCAAACTCGTATACATTTTTTTTTAACCATTTTGTAAGATACCAGTACATGAAAAAAATTTAGTTTTTATGCAGTATCTCGGTAAACGATGAACCGATTCCTACCAGATTTGGCAAAAAAGTAGTACTGCCGCAAATGATGACAAATGGTATGTTTGAAGTATGTCAAACACATTCAAAATGACGGCCACAAAGGCATCTTAGCTTAGGATGCTATATTGTCGTAAACATGTAATCAATTCAACTTAACTTTGTATTCTGGCAGTAGATATTGCAACTATTAACTGTATCTACACGAATCTTATTTCGCCCATAGTCCACCATTTTGTAAGATAGCATCACACGAGTAAATAAAGTTTTGTCATATATTGGGAAACAATTGACCAATTCTTATCAAATTTGACAAACAAGTAGTACTGCGGCAGATTATGTAAAAATGTATGTTTTTAGTACGTCAGACACTTGTTTTCAAAATGTACGTGTAGCCATTTTAGTTTAGAATGCAATAAAGTTGAGACCTTGTAATCAATTCCAACTTGCCTTTGTATGCTGGCATTATATTTTGGGACTATCAACTGTATATACACGAAATGTATGTTGTCCGCAATTTTGTAAAATAGCACCATACGAATAAATAACGTGTTTATGTCATAAACGATAAACCGATTCCTACTCAATTTGGTAAACAATTTGCACTGCAGCAGGCGGAGTAAACTGGTAGGTTTTAAGCAGGTCAAACACTTATTTTTTAAATGGTGGCTATATAGAGAAGTTTTACTGTGGTAGACCATACAAGTATATGTATTTTTCAGTGTAACAGACACTTTCAGAATGGAGGCTATAAAATAGTTTTAGCTTTGTGTGCTATCTAAGAAACTATGTAATCGATTTTAGCTTAACTTTGTATACTGGCAGTATACTCTCATTGAATGTGCTAATACAAAGCATTTTTGGCCTCCATTTATGAAGATCGTTACATGAAAAATACGTAGGTTTTATGCCATATCTGAGGGATCATTCGACCGATTTTCACCATAGTCTTTACGCAAGTAGTGCTACGGTAGGCCATGTAAACTTACACGTTTTAAGTATCTCAGTCACTTATTTTCAAAATGACGGTCCTGTAAATATTTTAGGTTAGTAAACCCTGTCAATCGAAAAACTAGACTGATTAAATTCGAAGTTGAGGCTTGAATCCGACCTCCGTAATGCAGTTGATTGTACACTAGCTTATGGTAAGAGGTTTTCTGGGTTCGAGTCCTGGATAAGGCATGTGTGTATTTGTATTTCTCACTACTGTTGCTTGTGTTCAGGTTTCATCTCTAATGATATTGCTTTCAACGAGACGACAAATCCTACATACCAGCTCAGCTTTTAAGAAATCATTTAAAAACTAACTGCACCCATGTTGAGGAAAGTAGGCTCATTAATTATATCAGTAACTTCTTGTTGTTTTTTTACGTAGGAATAACACTCTCTTTGTAATTAAATGTAAAAATAATTACAGTTCCGCTGCTAGCTCAGTGAAAACTTGCTGTTCTCTTTTGAAGGTAAAATACCGCATATTGACGCGAGATTAAATTATTGAAAGGACATATGACGTATTAAAATATAGCACCGTGTACGAATGTATCTGTGGCACAGTAGTTAGTGTACTTACTTTTACTTTAGATGCTCCGGGTTCGATTCTCGCCACCCCTATGGGAATTTTATAAATCGTATTTGTGTTGGAACATGTCTGGCAGGGCTGCATAAAATGTGTTCCATGCAGTCCAGACGGATCTATAATTTTTATACCATAAAAACTAATGTGTATTATCAAGTAAACAAATCACTTTGTAGAAGTCCAAATAATCGCTTGTGATTTTGCAGGAAAATAATTTGAGAATTACTCCACATATTTTTGTAATTCTATAGGATATCAGTCGGTAGATTACGGTAATTTTTTGTACGAATACTGAATACATCCTGTAAACTTTTCAAGCAATTTCTTGCAACGTTTACAAAAAATGTTTTGTAGTGTTATCTAGAATTTTTTTGGCCACTAGTTTCCAAACTTTTTTTTGTCGGCCTGAAAGTACAAAAAAAAAGTACTATCTNTAATTTGAGAATTACTACACATATTTTTGTAATTCTATAGGATATCAGTCGGTAGATTACGGTAATTTTTTGTACGACTACTGAATACATCCTGTAAACTTTTCAAGCAATTTCTTGCAACGTTTACAAAAAATGTTTTGTAGTGTTATCTAGAATTTTTTTGGCCACTAGTTTCCAAACTTTTTTTTGTCGGCCTGAAAGTACAAAAAAAAAAATACTATCCNAACTTTTTTTTGTCGGCCTGAAAGTACAAAAAAAAAGTACTATCTGATACATGGTATTACTTCCACACTGTGTAAGGTTAAACAATTCCATAAAATTTGAGGAGGTTTACTACAATTGTTTTTACAGTGCACTCACAGCTTCTGCAATATTTGTTAATGCATGGAGCCTAATTGTTTTATTGCTGTAATTGAAACTTTATGTGTTGAATAAACAAGGATGTTTACTGTTATTTTTAACCAAATGCTGTTGTAGTGTCAAATACAACATTTCCGCGGTTTTTATTTATTATTTACTTAATTCTTTTATAATATGACCACTACCGTCACTAATATCAACTGTCGTATGCCAAAAGGCAGGCTGGCTATTCCCCGAGCGGATGGGAGAGCTGCAGGTTACACACACATGCTTTAATGAGCACACCGACAAGTATAGAGTTGAGAAGTTTATTATCGCGACTACGTTACACGAAATTAACAGCAGCAACAAGTAACAGACAATAAACGAAAATACAGAGTTACACAGTAGTATATTGAATAGTTCCCCGAGACTCTGGTGGGACGAGGGGCGTATCCGACATAAGACTGAATCTCGCATGACACTCAGCTATTGGCGTAATCTCAGGAACTAGGGGAGGGTCATAAAAGCATAATATTCGTATTGGAGGGCGTCATGGACCGAGTCTGTGAGGAGGAGGTACATGACCCTTGTACAGACGTGTCGTGTGCACCGGCTAGATTGTTTTTTTTTTGTGGGTCCTGTTTGAGAGTTCTAACCCATTCTACTTGTCATCTCGAAATTATGTGTTCTGACCTAAAACTGATGACTGAGGCCAGAGGCTCGTGACACGCGTCCAAGTTATGGTTTTCAATTAAAGCAGTATAAGCGACAGGAGTCGTAGGGCAGAGATTGGGTTGAACAATACAGTTTGTCTTTAGCGTGGTATCAGTGACTTTTATTGTCTTTACAATCAGTTGGGTGATCTCTGAGGTCAGACAGTGTCTGGTGTAGCAAGCCCACTTAGAAGCGTGGCTGTATACGAAAGCCTTCGTGTTAAAATAATAAATGAGAATGTAAGGTGGAACCCGGTAATACCAGGCAGTAATTGAGAAATACCTGTAATACGAAGTACCTGGGCAGTCGGGGCGAAAAGGTAGCGGGGCGGATGCAACACAACCTACCACCACCCCCTCTCTGATTGACTGAAATGTTCACCTTGTAAGAAACCTTTCCCAGAAAACTGTACGCGACTAATTACTAAAACATCCATGGAAAAGGACAGCAATCGACTAAATCTTCCATTGAATAATCCATGCCAGTAGCCATGCAAGCTTGCATGAAACTTTCCAAGGAAACTTTCATTGCGACACACGTTTACTCCCTCCGTTCATTGATTGCTGACGATAAGTTCCCCTGACTGCGCCAGCTCTCAGGGGCCTACAACTAGTACGTCTACAACATAACGACCAAGTAAATTTCCCTTGTGCACAAATGTATAGTGGTGTGGCATAAGCTGATATATCCCTTTATTTCCATTTTTGAGATTTTCAGCTAGATGAAACACCCACTGTCAAATCTAGGTTATATAAAAATCTGTTTTCCATTTTAAGTGATTTGTGAAATATTATTAGTCCAAACATGATACGTTGTTTTGTACAACTCGTTATACTGATGTAACATGACATACAATTTTGTAAGTTTAACACATTTGTATTGTTAACATTATACACATGGTGGGGTGGAATTCGACCGATAAATTTCGTGGGGTGATTCCTTATGCAAAATCAAGTGGGGAAATAGATGGGACACTTTCTACTTAAACTGAATATTGGGGGAGATATGAACCCTTGAAAATCGAGATTTAAACCGTATTCGTGCAAAATATCGGAAACGAAGTGAAATTAAATTACAATTCCCCGAACATTGTTTTATGTTATCGGGATATTCAACCTAACAAACGCCCATTAATACTTCCCACCGTAATGAAAATAACGAGGGTGGAAGGGGGCTCTTATTGCCGATAACATTTTATCGTTAGGACTTATGAACGTTTGATGCTGGTTTATTAGGCGGTATGACATAAACAACTTAAGTGGCCTTCTTTTGCAGCTGCCCAGGACCCACTATTTTCGTGTAAAACGCACACAAAACTTTGGGCGGCAGCTATTCAGTTCCAGGTGC
Organism: Clitarchus hookeri; assembly: GCA_002778355.1. Taxonomy (NCBI): domain Eukaryota; kingdom Metazoa; phylum Arthropoda; class Insecta; order Phasmatodea; family Phasmatidae; genus Clitarchus; species Clitarchus hookeri. The sequence goes on along the minus strand of NQII01000100.1, from coordinate 195,233 downwards.
GTAGGTAATCACACGCCGACTGTCACCAGAAACAAACAGGTAGCTTCTGTGCTCTAAGCTTATTATACAGTATGGTACAGTCTATTCGCGATTTCTTCACACTTTTTAATTAAACCGTTGTAAAATCACATCATGCATGACGTGCTTGATTGCTTTCTAAGTATTTCATATATCACAAGCGTTTTACATGTGTTAACATAAAAGTACTTTATTTTAGGATAAAACTCATCCTGGCGGTCCCGCCAGGATGAGTTTTATGTTGCTTGCTTACAGCTGTGAGTACCGGTCCACTGCCCCATGCTATCAGCCCACTTAATCATATTTACACATTATTTTTTGGCGTTTCTGTGTTACTTTCTATTGCATATGCTATACCACTGAATTCCTCTTTGCATGTTCTTCCAGATGCCATTGAAATAAATGTATGTTTCCAGGGGAAAAATCAAATGTGATTTAATTATTTCTGTTCATACACGTGTTACGATTAGTCACTTTGCGGCAAATTACTTGCCCCGTACGTAATTTCATTTAGCGAAAACCGCATTTCGTGATCTGCAAGCATTCCCGAAATTTTGGGGGTGTCCACGTTAGGCGGACCATTCTGTGTGTGTGTGTGTGTGTGTGCGTGTGCGTGTGCGTGTGTGTAGAGCGAGAGAGAGCGAGAGAGCTAGCTTTTAGTGAGGAATGGGATGGCGGGCGATGGTGTGACACGCGACACGTCAGCGAAGTACACAAGAGAAACAGCCGGCAGCCAGCCGACTCGGTGTATGTGGCGCGGGGGCTGGCTCTGCCGCAGGCGAGATGTTTCACTGGTCGGCCTTGAAGGAAGGACGCATCGCTCACGCCACAGCTCCCACGGATACTGAATGCTTCACTGACCTTGCGAGCAATCATATTCGCGCCGTTTATCCGCCGCTCAAGCGTCACTACAGCGTGAGATGCAAAACTGAACAGCCTGCTCCAGCCTTAAAGTCCGGGCAGTTCCTTAGCTACAGATGCGTCCGGCCGTATGCAGAGAAGAATTATAGTCCACACTACCACTAGAAACGAAGGGAATCGTCACTAGATGGCTCGTTTGGTATGCTCAGTCACATGAAGTGTTAGTCCATCTATTTTTTTTAATGTAGAAATCTAGTCGCCGATTGACCTCCCTAAATCAGTAACTAGTGATGATTTCTGCTTCTTGGCAATAAAATTAAATCGAGAGTTTTATTTAGTATGTGGGTGAAAATGTACACATTTCTGCCATGAGGACATATTTACGGAACTAAAAACTTAGAAACAACCAATTTTTTTAATTTTTTTTAAGTTATTTTGTTTTTAACTGTTGCGTTTCTTGCGAGGAGCAGACCTCTAAGTTTTATTTCTTACGAGATGAAGCAGACGTCATAGTTTCAGCTGTTTCCTATTGGCTGAGAACACCTGACGTCATTAAGTTCGGGCAAGCTGTGTATCTTCGTATTTAGCAACCATCCATCCATCATGAAGCCGCAAGAGGCTTAAACTGAAATGGACTGTGCATACGAAATATAGTGACGCTTGGCTCCTCCACTACAGGAAGTGGTGGTGGTGCTTCACTTCTAGGCGAGTCTGTGCATACGGCCCATAGTTCTCGTTTATTAAGTACCTGATTTATACGTTTTCCCTGTCATACATATATAGTCTTGTGGTTGTCCTAGATAGTGAGCGAAAGGTTATACGTTAAGGAGGGGGAGGGGATCCTCAACATCTTGGATTTACGCATAATCCTCAGTAGTTAGAAAATGTATGTTCCCCGTCACCTGGCGTCCTGGCGGGCAGCCGCGACGCAATGGCCGCAAACTTGGATGACATCACGCGGCCCTTTTTCCCCCTTTTACCTCGGAATTACCCTTTTCCCCTCAAAAAAAGCCAAAATCGTCCGAATTTCCCTCAAAACCAGCCAAATTTCCTGCAATAAATGTGTTTTGAATAATGCAACTGGCACTTGCACAATTTCCGCTGATGACCCCACATTGTGACAAATGACTCCTTTTTGGTGATGAGGGGTTACTCTGATATTTACACTCTGTCACTCCATGCCAGCACCATTCATCTTTTCTGAAGAATGTTCGAGTTCATTGCCCCATCATGCAACGTTTCTCATTCCTTCCAGTCTCTCTCCACCACGCCCATTCTCTCTCGCCTGCTATATACCTTGGGGTTTTCTCATTCCTTCTGGTCTCCAGTATTTTCTCATTTGCCTTTAATTTCTCATGCTCCCTCATTCCTTCCTGTCTCTCTCTCTCTCTTGCCCATTCTGTCCTTTGGGAGGTGGTGATTCTCATATTCCTTTCGGTCTTCCCAATTTTCTCACTTGTCTTTTATTTCACATACTCCTTCATTTCTTCCTGTCTCTCTCTCTCCCTCTCTTGTTTGTTCTATCCCTTGGGGGTTTTCTCATATTTCTTCCGATCTCCTTTATTTTCATCCTTTCCGCTCTCTTGCTTTTCAAGCCCTCAATGTTGGATGTTGCCCCATCACCATCGTCTGCAGCCACCTTGGTTTTTCTCATATTCCTTCTGGTCTCCTTTCACCTGGCATCCTGGCGGGGGACTAGTCTCATGCACTGTTATTAGACCTTGGTTTTCTCATATTCTTTCTGGTCCCCTTTCACCTGGTATTCTGGCAGAGACGAGTCTAATGCTCTGTCATTCCACCTTTGCTTTCTCATATTCCCTCTGGTCTCCTTTAACCTGGCGTCCTGGCGTGGACGAGTCTCATGCTCTGTCATTCCACCTACACAACACGGAGCGAAGTCTGCCCACACACGCTAGTCTAGAGTCGCACCGCGCGCGTCAAGTACACCCTAAAATCATTTATAAACACAGTTAGCTGTAATTTCCGAACCATTTAAGATACAGCAACCAAATTCATAACACAGACATCACCCCCAACGACGAAAAGGACCGTTAAGTCAAGTATGCTCTAAGCCTACTTAATTGCATAGTTTACTGTAATTTCCGAACAGTTTTAAGATACAGCCATCAAATACATGACGTAGGCATCACCCCCGACGACGAAAAGAACCGCTGGGCCAAGTATACCCTAAGCCCACTTAATTGCACAATTGACTGTAATTTCCGAACAGTTTTAAGATACAGCCACCAAATTCATAACATAATTGGCATCACTTCCGACGACGAAAAGTGCTGATGAACAAAAGTGCCGAGGGTCAAGTATACCCTAAGTCCACCTATAAGCATAGTTGGTTGTAATTTCCGAACAATTTAAGATAGTCACCAAATTTATAACATAGACATCACCCCCGATGACGAACAGGGCCGCGGGGTTTAACACACCCTAAACCCACTTATAAGCCTCGTTGCCCACCATTTCCAACCCACCGAAGCTATGTGCACCAAATTCATATCGTAAACATCACCTCTGATGAAGAACAGGGTGGTAGGGTCAAGTAAACTTTAAGGTATCTTATAAGCATAGCTGCCCGACATTTCCCACCCACTGAAGCTACGACCACCAAATTCATATCACAGACATCACTTCCGATGGCAATCAAGGATATATGGACAAGTGGGCCTTAAACCCTGTTATAAGTATAATCGGTCAGCATTTCCAAACCTTTGAAGTTCGGGAACATGTAACAACCAGTTACAGAACGAAATGTTTCCCGCGCGCGCGAGTGCCTGCTACGTTCCCGTACCACGTGCATGAGCGCAGACAAGTTGGGAGTACAGCAGAGCAGTCGCGCTCTTGAATGCACAGCCAAGTGTTAGAATGATAGTATTTTTTCACACTATTAATTTCTATGTTTAACTTTTACACATATAACATTTATGTAGAGGCGCGACCTGGCCTATTTTTATGTATGTATGTGTATATGTATGTGTATATGTATGTATATATAAAATTACTTTTTTCTGAATGACAGAATTATGGTATTTTTCTTAATGCTATTAATTTATATATAACACATATAATAAGTGCGTGTACGTGCGCGCCAGCAGAGCCTGCTGTCTTTTATGCGATGATGATGTGATTATTGTCTGGATAGTACATAGGCCGATGCGAGTATGTTAGTTATTACATTTCGTAACACTTCCCATGCAATGGTGGTCATGTGGTCAATACGTCGGACTGGCGAACTAAGGGTGGCCGGAACGATCCCACACGCCTCCTGCAATTTTTGAGTTCATGAACAACTAAAAAAATTCCTAGCGCTCCTGGCGGCCGCCATTTGAACTCTCCACTTTAACTCTGCTCCCCGATACTAGCACGCCTCTGAAGGAATTAGTGAACCAACACACTACCAGCGCTCTTAGCCGCGACTTGTAGAACTTCAAACACTCTGGTGGTGGGTGAAGGATTTAAAGATGGCTGCCTACAGTGGCCAACACGTGCGGTGGGAATTAATGATGGCTGCCTACATCAGATGATGTCGACAGTGATGGAGAGGGGCGCGACAAGCAAAAGAGAGGGATAGTGGGAGACTGAAAGGAGTGTGGGACCCCCCCCCCCACACACACACAGAGGGATAGAACGTGAGAGACGAGAGAGACTGGAAGGAATATGAGAAAAAACACCAAACAGAATGCAAGAACAGTAGTAAGTGCTGAGGTGGAATGATAGAGCAGTAAGGAAAAAAGGAAATCCAAGATGGTCGCTGCTGGTGAAGAATGACAGAACAGGAGGTTTCCGCATATCATCCAAGATGGCCGCCAGCTCGTCCCCTCGTCCCTGCCCTGCCAGGACACAAGTTGCACCAGCTCTCTTCATTTCATTCTACTGAAGTACGTACCTAAGTTTGTTTGCTCAGCGATTCATTTATTCACAATAGCCATGTATACAAGATAATTGTTAGTAAATGTTGCATTAAGTTATAATAACAAATGTAATAAATATAATTTGCTACAAATAAAACTATATAAAATGTGTGTTTATATATAACTTTTTTTATTGTTTGACGCATTCTGCGTCCCTATATTTTATTCGTCAGAACACACACTCTGACGAAGCTCGCAGGCGGACGACCGCAATAAGGATTAAGGGTTTTGTGGACATGCCAAAAGAATACCGCCAGGAAGGCGCAACCGCGCCTCGCAGATGCAAAGGCGGGCTACCAAATGTTCCTGCACATGCAACGGTTCCTGCACGTGCAGACGACATCCGGAGACAACGGAAGGCACCAGGGCGTGGACACAGCTGCGTTTTGCAGCTGCCCAAGGGACACAGAGAGCCCACACCAGCGGCTGAGTCTGTCCCGGGCTAGTGTCAGCAATAAACATTGAGAGCTTTTAGCGGGCGTGCTGGGAGAATAGCGACAATATCCGGAGGCATAAGTGCGCCGAACCAAAGAAGCCACCCAAGAGTTCCTGCACGTGCAGAATGGAACAATAAACTTCCAGGCCAGAATCAAGGGGCGATGCCAGGCCGGCTGCGGACCACAGAAGCAGCGGCCACGTGTTTTACGACTCAGGGGGGACGCGACAAGCACCCCGGACACGTGCAGAGATGGTGCAAGTTGAACATGGCGATGGAGCCTACAAAACCACGAGAAGGAGGGAGGAACGGATCAGTCAGGGGAGGATCGAGCAGTCAGGCAGTAAGTCGAGGATCGAGAATGCATCAAGACGTGGACCTCAGTCGGAGGCCATCAAACAGGACGTACGGAGGGAAGAATCCGAGAAAAGTCAGTCAGACTTCGTCAAACGAGAAGGGTGTACCGGGAGCCGAGAGAAAACGAGTTCGCCAAATGCATCAAGACGTGGACCTCAGTCGGAGGCCGTCAAACGGGACGTACGGCGGGAAGAGTCCGAGAAAACGGCAGCCGGCCGTCGCCAAACGAAGAGTGCTGAGTGGACCCGGGAGGAGGAGTTCCGAGAGCAGGCGTCGGGACGCCCCACCAAGCGCCGGAGCAGTTCCAAGTCGCCAGCCGAGGGAAGACAGCGCCGCAGTGTCAGATAAGTAGTTCTACACCAGGTGTGAAGAATCCTGCTCCCCCCCCTCCCCCACGACGCCAATCGCGGCGTCAAACCATACGTAGCCTACATAGAAAAAGGGGAGGGGAGTTGTCTCGTGAGTTCATGTACCAGTTAACCTGTTCAAGCAACAATAAAACTCGATTATGTGAACTCGCAAATAAAGTGTAATTTATTAGTAAATTGGACCTAGAGACAACAGTGTCGACGTATTCGTACGCCCTATCACTGAGGGCTAGCATCAAGTGCTGGCGCCTCACGCCGCAGAGCAGATTCAATACCTACTTCCAAACTTCAGCATTGGCAGGTATCATGCTTAATTATCGGAAGTAGATAGAAAAGGGGGGGGGGGTTCCAGCACACCTGGCACCTGGCAGGGGACGATGGACGAGCTGTGGCGTCTCCTGCGGGAACCGATGACATCATCACGAAGTTTTCCTGCTCACGCGCTTGGTGTGCGGCGCTATGTACACGAGGCTCTCGTAGTTGATTGGCTATGCGTGGCTCTCAAAACGCGCTCATCTCTGATTGGCCCCGCGAGGTTCTCGAAAATAAAACTTTTTAAAAGTTTAAAAAAAAAAAATTATTTTTATTATTATGTTTTAGTTTTAAGTTTAAAATTTATTTCAAGTTGGAGAGTCGTCGTTGGGACACAGCCTGAGGCTATGTTGCGCAACAAGGCGACATGAAATGTTCGAGAAAATTAATTTTAGTTTCAAAATTTATTTATGAATTTTTAGTGTTATTTTCAAATTGATGTCCCCCCTCCCCCCAAATTACGTCGCTCGAGGCTCTCTAGGAGGGTGAAGCTGGCTGACTTTAATAGGATGCTGACATGTATAATGTTAAAGGCGTCTTGGGTTTGTTATGTTTAACACCTCGGCACTCGTAAATAAAAAAAAGTACCATATATTTTTTAAAAATTTTACACATTGTATTGTAAATCTGCGAGCGACGCTGCATGAACACACGACTCGAAATTTATGACATTTAGTGTTATTTTCAAATTGAAGGTTTTTTTTTCAAAATTACGTTACACGAGGCCCTAGAAGAAGGGTGAAGCTGGCTTCTGTCAGCATTGAGGTTGCTGCTTTCTTATTGCATGATGTCAAATATCCGTTTAAATTAGCTCTCAAGGTAACAGGATGCTGATATGTTAAATAAAAAACCAAATTAATATATATATTAAATTTTATACATTTTAAAAAATAATTTCAAATATGCGAGCAGCGCTGCGTGACCTCTGCTTCTAATGGTGACAAAAGATACCTATTGATGCCTGGCTGCACGTACGGTGTTTGACGCTGTATGCTGGCTGAATGTTCGACGCTGCTCCTGGCTGCTCGGCCGGAAGTCGTTGATGGCGCTGAAAGAAATTAGTAACTCTAGTCACATCCAAATACGAATGCGAGTGCAAGTATTGCGGCAAGACATTCAGCAAGAGCAGCTGGACAAACGACATGAAGATAGCAACTGCAAATTTGCTACCGTCTACAAGACCTACCCATGTGATAACTGTCGTGCAGTATATTCGAATAAGGACAGCTTGAATGCTCACAACAGATATTGTTCTTCTTCCAAAACAGAAAGCATAAATGTTTCGCTCGAATGAAGAAAAATATGGCGAGCATGTATCAAATATGATTATGTATTCATATTATGTCAACTCTGTAAATAAAGGTAAAAGTATGTAAATTATTTCTGCGTTATTCATTTATTTTAACCATCTCTAATATTAAGTTCACCTCCACCACTGAGAAAAAAACTCAGATTTTGTCAATAGTCTGAAATATAATTAATAGTTCTTGTATATTGTCCTGTCTCGAACTCAGTTCACTATCGATGGGTCGCTTGAGCAATACTTATAGAAGCTCCCACTACTGGCAACGAAAATGACTACATATGTATATATGTCCTAAGCATAGCTAGCTATAATTTCNTATAGAAGCTCCCACTACTGGCAACGAAAATGACTACATATGTATATATGTCCTAAGCATAGCTAGCTATAATTTCTAAACCAAATAAATATGAAAAACATATATATGTAAATAAAATTCAGGATGGATAACTTACAACCAACTGAGATATGCAAAAAGCAAAATATATACAAATATGATACATACATGAGACACATAGTCGCAGTAACCGTAAAAAAAAAAAGTTTATGATAATATAAACAATCATCGTCAGTTCTACGCAAGGGTAGACTGCGACTTTTGTCATATNTAAAAAAAAAAGTTTATGATAATATAAACAATCATCGTCAGTTCTACGCAAGGGTAGACTGCGACTTTTGTCATATGCCAGGGAATATGTGAAACAGCTAAGACAGTAAGCTGGCGATGTGAGCACCGTGCAGGTCTTGGCAAGTTTAGCGGATAACACAGATCACTAGCCGAAAGAGTGTTATGTAAGGTTCCAAGGTCACACAGTCCCTGCTAGGGACACGATAGCCTTAAGCGAACATTACTGATTCCGGCGTGCAGAACACTTACCTCTGCGTAGAAACACAGATTCGAACCTAGCACCCTGACTCAGAGGTATCTAACAACCTACTCATCATGGAAGAACATACATGCAGACATGTATTGTGAACCTTCTGTGAAGAGTGACGGGAAGTCTAGCTAACCTCTGAAAAATCACCCCATGTTTGGCGTGTGTAGTTATTTCATAATTTGGCCATGTAACGCAAGTAATTTATACTTCTGTTAACATTAAAACACTTTTTTTCCCTGCAAAACTGAATGTTTAGTTATATTTTATTTATAAATTATAATATATCATTTATAATTAATATGAACAAAAAAAGCCACTGAGAAAAAGGGCGTGTTGGTAATGTCTAGCAAGAAATAGTTATTATGAAAAATATGATTACACCGAGTGCACACGAATGTTGTTCGTTGTCCTTTTGGTGTAATTTTCCAGACTCGGTTAAGCTTTGTTTGGATGAGGCGGATGAATATCCTGGAAGTAGAACTTTAGCAGAGCTTCAGAAAAGTTGACAGTAACCGTGAATTGTTTATAGCTAAATACGCAATGTAATGAATAGTTTTTTAATTAATTTAACGTCGGTTTATGGATGGGAAGGGGAGATCAATAGAAACGAAACTAGTTTCTTGGACAGACAAGAGCGAGAAGGCATCTGTTTGAACTGTATTGCTGTGTTAACGACCCTCCCCGGCATTCACCTGGAGTTATTTTGGAAAATCTGAAATCGAATCGGGGTCCTCCAGAAAGCGATAGCATAGTTTATTTTGGTTATGATGATATACTTACACGGGCAGTGAAATCGGAGCCATTTCAGGTTGATAGACTGAAGGAGGGAGTGAGGCAAGATCTTGTAGAGAAATTCAGTGCCCCTGGCGCTGTAAAATGCGCCCCTCCCCAAAAATTATGTTTCGAAATCAATTATGCCTATTTACACAAACACATTGCTTCATATTAGTATATTTTGGCATTAAATGCTTACAGCAGTATAAATATTAGTAACATTTTTGTAATTATACATAAAGTATGAATTTTAATCGACATCGTTTTCTTGTGACGCCCTCACGCGCCCCGTAGTGAGAAAAAAAAGGGATGGGGTAATAATGCCTTTATGCCGATTACATTTCAGATTTCCTAAATATTTTAAAAATATATGAACCATACAAAGAACAATATATAAAATTATATATACATTTGTAAAGATATCGATGTTTTATGTATATTTTATAAAAGTATATATCATTAAAAAATATCTATGTGACATAAAGCGACTAGCTTTCGTCTTGGTGTATTGTCTTTTAACGTGAACCATCTGTCATTGTGTATCTCCGTCACACAAAAACTCACGAAGCAGAATCGGCATGTTGTAGAGTTACTGTGGGTGGTTTCCCGGCCACAGCGACGACGAGCAGCCAGATGCGCCTTACGCTACGACCGCCGGAGTGAAAGTGCAGATGTTAGTAAATAGCTGAGCGGGGATGGCGCGATGGACCGGAGCCTGGGAGCCAGAGTGTGAGAGTGTAGCGACGGGAGGACGGCGCCGCTATGTGTGTCAGCGGGGCAACTCTCACCGGCTCCAGCGGCAAAAGTGACTGCGTGACTGCCGTCCT
>NQII01000100.1:157790-185131 GCA_002778355.1 Clitarchus hookeri | reverse complement strand
CCCGCCCTTCACAAACACTCTCCCACCTCACGTCACTCCATCAAGTTTCTGTGTTGCCCTTTTGTGACTGGCTTCTTCGCCGGTGAATAGCAGCGAAAATAAAATGACTGTCGCCAAGTCTTTGATCGCTAATCTGTTGTACGTAAGATTACAGTCATATTTAAATCAGTTTTCGCCCATAGCACGACCAATTTCAGTTATGGATATTTTAATAGTCCAAAGTCTTCTGCATGGCTTACCTGCTTGAAAATATCAAAGAATACTACAGAGTGTCCGAAAAGTCGTTCCCTGATTACAAACTTTATTTATATCTGCTATATGCAAGATAGAGATGTGGAACCGGTGCCAAAATGTTGGAAAACTAACCAAGTTTTTTGTTCCAACAGGACAACACATCAGTACGTCTCCAGGTGAGCACACTTGATAGCACGTAGCATATCTAGTCGATATTCAATTTCTGTGCATGCATTAGCCAACATCACAGGAGCGCGGAAGCTAAGTTGTTGGGCCATCACAACCGATCCATCGTCCAGCAAAATTCGTATCAAGATAGGCACAAACCTCCAAATCCCAATGAGGCGGTGCACCGTCTTGTTTAAAAAAATGACATCTGGGTGATACTCAAGCAACTGCGGAACAGCAAGCAATTGTAACATTTACAGATACACAGGAGATGTCTGCATGCGTATGAAAAAGTTATTTTTTCGCGTCGTATTCTAATGTCTTTTTAGCTTTAACTTCATCAATCTGCAGGACTGTAATAATAGGTTTTTTAATAATCATTTTGATCCGGCAACTTTAAGATACTGAAACATGAAATGGAGAAGGCCTTCACGCATTTCAAAAGACGGCGTCTACCTCTGAAGTGTCGAGTACCCGGCAAAGGAATATCGATTCTACTCTACACAAAAGGGTAGCAACATTTCTTTGATAGGCTACCTTAATGTAAACACCAAATATTTCTTCATTAGTCCACTTCAAATGCTTATTTATTCCAAAAAAAAAAAGAAAATAGCAACAAAGTTGAAAACAAAATTTTTTAGACCTTTTAGTTTGTTTTCTCTTCGGGATTTGATTTTCTTTCTTGATTTTTTTTTTTTGTATTTTTTGAGTAGAAAGTAATCCTTTTTTCTAAAAGTGATATTTTCTTCAACGTTTTATCAATATGGTAGAGAATTTAATTTCATTTTCTTTCTTCGGAATGTCTTTTGTCCAACATGAATTCTAAAATATAATTATTCGCCGAAAGGGTGCAAACTTGTTGATTCAGGACACTAAGTGATTGCTTTTTCGTTAATATTCACCCCCCCCCCCCTTCCCCNATTTCCCTATGCAGGATTTTAGTGTTTCCGATATCTTCTACCTTATTATACGGCTGTATTTTTGTTTCGAATACCTAACTTTCCATACCTTTCGTTAAATGGAACCGGATGATTTGAAAAGTTTCATTCGTGCCATAAATAACATTTTATTTATCCCTTTTCTCATAATTATGTGGTTAGCTAACAGCTATATTTTTTTCTCCATTTGGGCTAGAAATGTGTAAATACCCTTCGACGACTCGCTCTTGTTTTAGGCAGCATATGTCTTTATAGTATTATGATGGAATACCGTTTCGGCCTCCCAGACCGTATTTTCATTATTCATCCCAGTACCTGTGACGGTTCAATGGCCGCTCGCGCGATGATGGAATTTTATCTCGAGTTATTGCTGTGAATAGTGATGAAGACGGTACACGACACATTTTTAGCAAATGAAGCCCCTGCATCCCTACGGCATTCACATGTCTCTGCGGATTATAGTTTCGTGAAAAAAGTGTTCGCAACATTTGTCACGCTTAGGTATGTAGGCCACAATCTGTATTCCACGCACGACCAGTCCTTTCGTGTTTACGAGCACAATGGCTGAATACAAACAATGCGTCATAGTAGCGGTATAGGTACCGAGGTATTGCCTTTGCAAATGAGATCGATGGCATATATATAAATTTAAAAACATACGACGTTCCAGTACTGTATTTTATGAGGAAATATTTGGCTCTATAGGCTCACTGGCCCGAATAGGCCCTCGAAATTTGAGCAGATTTAATTACGAGTACACCCAATAATACCCTGCGACCTGTTGCAATGGAATAGTCGAACAAAAATTACTAACCAGAATAAATGCTAAAAGGGGTGAGAAGGGAGGAAGAGAGGGTGAGAGGGTGTGACCCTTTCCTTCTCGTACCAGACGAGGAACTGGAACTTTGTTCGACTTTGGTCACATTAACTACTTTCCCCACTAGCGTGCTCTAGAGGAAAATGCTAAAAATATTGGGCGGTAGTGGTTGGTGATTGATCGAGGGAGAATAATTTGTCGGACTATAGTGGCTGGGGTGAAGGGGAACCGAATAAATACCCAATGGAAAACTGGCTAAATTGGTTCTAGAGAGGGGCGAAGGTGTGATTAAATGGCGTTAGAGGGGCGAGGAGGAGGCGTCGAGTGTGGTGTAAAACCAATAAAATGTCTACTGTGTGGAGGGCGTGATTGGAACAATTTAGCAGTCAAAACAAATTGGCAATAATTGCGGAGATATTTGGAGAGGAGAGGAGGTTGATGATAGCCAATAAAATTTTTGGAAGGGGAGTCAGGTGAGTTCAAGCAATATGGGAGGGGTTTGTGATGTAAAACCAATAAGATGTTAAGAGGGGCCAGTAAAAATGTGAGATGGGGTCGAGCTATGCGTGAGTAATATCAGGAGTAGGGTTGTGAAGTATTAATCAATGAAAAAACTGTGGTGGGGTCAGTCGTCTGCTGGTCTTCGTGCTGGGAGGATGTGTACACCTACCATCTAAATTTTTCGAAATTTTTTTCGAATATTTTTAATTTGTTGTAACATGTTTTTATTAATTTTAAAATTTTATATGTTTCTTTTAGATTTTTACGGTTTTTCTCGAGTTTTCGAGTTCAAGTTCGTCTGGTGTCAAGGTCACGGAAATTTGACATGGCAATTATAGTCCGTAATGTACTTCTCATCCATTTACCCTAATTCTTATTATATTTTTACGAAATTGTGTAATGTTTCTCGATTTTACGACTTTAAGGTTATTCCAAGGTCATAAGGTCAAGGTTATGGAAATCCAATATGGCACTTGGGGTTCATAATGCAAACAAACACGGTCGCTGTCCCTCATGATCCGTTGGACTTGACTCAAGGCCTTTAAGGCTCAAATATCCCCTGGCTGATTTGAGGATTCTTTCAACGTGTCTCCTTCGTATCCCTCTTGTTCATTTAAAGACTTGTTCGGAAAGTTTTCACTTTTTCGGGAAATGTGGAAGAACTTATTTTAGCGAAAAATCTTTGATTTCTGAAGTATTTTCGGGGTAAAATTGTAATATTTTTACGGTCAAGACATCACAACATGGCGGTCGGGTGACGTCACAACATGGCAGTTGGTCGGCTTTGGCTATGGTCCCCCGTCGCCTTGGCCCATATATCTCATTTTCATTAATATATATATATATATATATATATATATATATACCGAAGAGCCAAAAAAACTTGTATAGGCGTGCGTATGCAAATAACAGAGGTATGAAACTAATCAGAGTAACGCGATGCGATCGGCAGGTAGATCGGTTACTGCTGCTACAATGGCAGGTTATCAAGATTTAAGTGAGTTTGAAGGTGGTGTTATAGTCGGCGCACGAGAGATGGGACATAGCATCTCCGAGGTAGTGATAACATTTGGATGTTCGCGTACGACCATTTCACGAGTGTACCGTGTATCGGGAATCCGGTAAAACATCACATCTTCGACATCGCTGCGGCCGGAAANGGGGGGGGGGGCTACACGATATTAGGCAGGGGTACCAGTTTTTTTGGCTCTTCAGTATATGTATGTGTGTATATGTATGTATATATATATATATATATATATAATTGCATTGGTGATTATATCAAATTTATTTGAGAAAAACTGCTACTGGCAATTATCCGGTGTCCAGGCAATTAGTGTTTGTAATCAAAAAGAAAAGTGGTCCGCACAGATTGAAGATCTGGCAGACTGACTTTTCCTTATCTGAGCACGTCTCATGGCATGTGTTTCCATTTAGATTTACAAAAAATTCCGAGGCGGCAGTGGTGTAGTACTTAGATCACTCACCTTATATTACGACATAAAATTACAGCTCCCATAGGGCCAATCCTGTAGAATGTAGGAAACGTGGCGAAAGTTGCAGTTGGCTGGTAGGTTTTCTCGGGATGATCTCGTTTCTTCCACCACTGCATTCCACCTTTCCTCTACCTGCACCTCATTTTACACTCACTGGCGCTGAAGACAGCTGCTAAGCGCCGCCAAAAAAATTTTTATCTCCCCCCCCTCTCTCTCTTTATCTATCTATCTTAGCAACGGACCCGTACTTTCATGTAAGACCTTTATCCATAATGACTGCAAGATATTTTACCGGAGATTTGTGTGGTATTTCCACCTGGAACAGAGTTAACCACAGTAGGGTGGCAAATATTTGTCTTCACGTGAAGATCACAGCCTCACACTTGCCGACATTAATTTTAATCCGCTGTATATGACGCATTTACAAAGGAGGCACTTGACCTAGCTCTATGTTCTTCGTTATAGCCTGCATCAGCCATTCCTTCCCTCGTTTGGAAGAAAATGCGGAACATATATGAAGGCTAATGATGATATCCTACTAACGCGAATTGAAACAGAAACAGCAATGTAAAGTTTGTATCCAGTGGTAAATAATAAGGTAGAAATAGAACAATTTTGCTAATGGAAGGCAAAATTGTTACGCTACATCTTACGGTGTTTAATCATGTAGTAATAAAAGGCCAACCATTAAAACTAAATCCAACTGTAAAATCATTTAATCTTTGGTTAGGGCCAGGAGAAGGGAGGCTGGGAGGCCTAACAGATATAGGTTGCCCCTTAAACCTCTCATTGCCACATTTAAAATAAACTTTGTGAGGAGATTCCTTGTCGAAAATGAGATAAAGCTATATAGTGGGACTTATAGCCTGGCACAAATTGTAAGGGAGAAATTAGCTCTTGAAAATGGNTTATTTAATCTTTGGTTAGGGCCAGGAGAAGGGAGGCTGGGAGGCCTAACAGATATAGGTTGCCCCTTAAACCTCTCATTGCCACATTTAAAATGTATTTTCCCAGAATCGGCCGAAATACGCTACTGAACATCTAGATACTGAGTCGAGAAGTAAACATTGGTATTGGAAGAAAAAAAATGTGTGTGTGTGTGTATACGTATGTATGTATGAGAGTTTGTTACAAACTTTGTGAGGAGATTCCTTGTCTAAAATGAGATAAAGCTATATAGTGGGACTTATAGCCTGGCACAAATTGTAAGGGAGAAATTAGCTCTTGAAAATGGNAAAATGAGATAAAGCTATATAGTGGGACTTATAGCCTGGCACAAATTGTAAGGGAGAAATTAGCTCTTGAAAATGGAAACTACAAAGTTGTATTTTGGCAAAATATCGCAAACTACTAAGAAATAAATAACGATTCTCTGGATACTGTTTCATGCTAACAAGATCTGCAATCTGTGAAGAAATTGTTTCGAATACCTTCCGCCTTCATCAAAGTAATGGGGCGACCACCCCCTTTTTGGCTTAAAGTCTTTTGCAATTATATGTTTTTGAAATGTTATGATCCCATAATTTGCCTTAAGAGGGCCCAACGAACAAAAAAAGGTAGTCTTGTCGCAACACCCTCAGGCAAACAGTTTTCGAGAAAATTGATTAAAAAATTAGTTGTCTGAGAGGTAGGCAACACACACATCACGAGCTGTAACTGAATGAAACGCGTGTGACAAACGGATAGCGAACACTGTACTGCAATTTTACAAAGCACAACAGGTGCTTGAAGGTTCAGTCACCTTCATTAATGCAGCCATTGCAACGCTGCAACAAAGACTGTCGCACACTCTGGGACATGTTGGCATTCCTTCGGGTCATTTCGCTGGCTGCTACGATGTGTGCCACGAGTTCTTCCGCCGTGTCCACCATTGTCTCGTAGACAAGGATTTTCATGTGGCCCCACAGGTAGAAGTCTAGGGGTGACAGATCAAAGGAGCGAGAAGGCCAAGCGACAGGGCCTTACCTGCCTATCCATCTCCCTGGAAATACGTGGTAGATGTACTCACGTACAGCACGAGCATTGTGGTGATGCCCCATCGAGGTGTATCCACATGCGGTCATATATCATTAGCTGTACGCCCTCCAAAAACTTGAGGAGTGTGTATTGTAAGAAGCGCTGGTATAAAATGGCCACCAAGACGTACTGGTAACATGCACGGTCCTACTAAGTAACAATGGACTATGCCAGCCCACATGTTCACCGAAAACCTCCCTTGATTGAATGTCACGACCGTGGCATGTGGATTTTCATCAGTCCACACATGGCTGTTGTGGCTTTTGTACACATCATTACGAGTGAAACAGACTTCGTCTGTAAACAGAACATATTTCGAAAATTCTGGGTCACAAGCTGTCTTCTGTAGAAAGCATTTACAGAACTCATGTCTGGGTGGAAAGTCACGTGGCTCTTATGCTTACTGTCGACATACGTGATAAGGATGAAGCTGATGCTCATGCAAGACATTTTACACCGTCATATGATGAATCCAAAGCATGTGCAATGACACGGGTGCTCGTCGATGGTTGATCCTCGACTCATGTAAGGACATCTTCTACAAAGTGTGGTGTACACTTTGTCTCTCGAACACAACAGTTCTGGGAGTTTGGCAGAAGTCTTCCTGAATCTCGCAGGCGCTGGACGATTCTTGCAAAAAATGGTATGCGCTGGGTGCTGTCTGATTGGATATCGTTCGCGATACAGTCGAGCAGCTAACCTGCAATTGCACTTAGCTTCGCCATAAATCAAGAGCACGTCGGTAAGCTCTGCAGGTGTGTACATGTTCATGTTCACAGGTTCACCAACATTCGGGTCTGATTTGCGGCCCATTTACCTAATTCTGCTGGCGTGTGGTCACGAATGACGCTCACGTACATTTACATTACAGCATACACTATTCATTTGTTGCTATGGTCTGATTCATATAGGTTGGTGAGATTCTGACAGTCAGTGAGTGGCAATTTGATGTATACGAAACAAACAAAGTGCCATTTACAAAATCCTGTATCAGCTGATGCACGAACGAACAAAACTTAATATTACGTTGGCTATTCTGGATGCACTGCCGACGCACATTAGACAGGCAAAAAATACGTGATAAGAAAGAGTTCCTAGATTAATTAATACATTTTATTTTACGTGGTCACAAAACAGTGGTTGTTAGTTTTACAAACTAAACTTCACGTAATGTATAGGCGTTCAAAATTAAATGCACAATAAAACGCTTCTTATCCAAATGAAACGCAATTTCAAAACCTTTTTTTATGTCTCTAACCATGCTTTCCATACGGGTTTGATATTAATTCGAAAAGCATACAGAAATATTGCATAATATAGTTGATTTATTTTTATAATAATTTGACGAAATGTATTTCAAATTCGTGTCGTTCAGAGCCAGTAATAGAAAAACAGTCAACTTTTAAAAATACTGGATCACGAGACAGGCCGTGCTGCGATCTGTTGAGCAACATAAGCGGCTCACACCTCACCGTGTCGTGCTGTGCGAGTCATGTGTCCGCTCTTTCCTGAAGCATTACCAGCCAGAAAAGAATAGCTTTCGTGTGTGATATATAACAAATTTACAAACAGATACCAATAGTTTTATTTTTCCGCGAGCTTTGCATAATTTTTAAAGTAACATATATTTCGTGTACAGCGATTTTGAATACTAGTAATTTCTAATCGGCCGGTAATCGTTCGTCTACATAAATTATACGCCATATTGTTCTCCCGAAAACCCATTTCCTTGTTTCCGTGTTGTTACTACATTGTATTGATAAAGCGAAGAAAGTGGGACACACATGAATAGTTTTTAAGCAATTCTTACGTTATTCCACGCAACATATTTCCAACTCGAACTGTTTAGTATCTGTAATAGCAGAATTACTGCATTGCAATCAATAGTCGTTGGTGAATTGTTAGCGAATAGAAGTGCGTTGTCAATCAAATTTCCCGAATTACTTTTAGTTCCAGTTATATTAGATATGACGTCCAAAACGTGATAATAGCTACAACTACCGTCTCGCAAATGTTAACCCAAATTCGCTGTCTCGGATAAATTAAAAAAAGAGTTGCCAAATATTTAATTTTATGCAAGGTTATAAATTTTTACTTTTATAACCTACGAATTTTTTTGACAGATGTGTCTAAAATCCTTAAAATTAGTTAATCATTACAGCACAATGACAAGTGGATCACCTGACAGCATGTTGATATAATATACAGCCTCCACTTGATGCATCAGCTGATGGCGAAAGGATCCATTAACGAAAAGTAAACATTTGGCGCTACTTTCGTCGAACTGTCAAAATTTCGCCAACTTACATGGGGCAGACCATAACTAGCGTATCGTTAACTCACACTTCCTGTACCCTGTGTGTTGCCTACCTCTCAGGCAACTAATTTTCCATTCAATTTTCTCGAAAACTTTTTGCCCGAGGGTGTTTCGGCAGAACGATCTTATTTGTTCATTGGGTCCTCTTGATACAAATTATGGCATAGAACTTCATAAACTTCTAATGGCAAAAACATTTAAACCACAAAGGAGGCTGCCGCCCCCATTACTTTAATGAAGGTGGAATGTATCCGAAACGATTTCTTCACACATTGCAGATCTTGTTAGCATAAAACAGTATCCCGATAATCGTAATTTATTTCTAAGTAGATTATATACACATATATATATATATATATACATACATACACATGTATACAGGATGGCCGCCTAACGCGGACACTCCCAAAATTTCCAGAATGGTTGCATATCACGAAATGCTGTTTTTGCTAATTGGAATTACGTACGGGGGCAAGTAATTTACTGCAAAGTGACTATTCGTAACACATGTATGGACAAATAATTAAACCACGTATGATTTTACCCTAGAACCATGTATTTATTTCAACAGCACTTGAAAGTATGTGCAAAGAGGATTTAGTGATATAGCATATGCAACGGAAAGTAACACTGAAACACCAAGAAATAATGTGAAAATATGATTAAGTTAGGTGGGCTGGTAGCATGGGTAGTGGACCTGTACTCACAGCTGTAAGTANGGGGGGGGGGGGATGGCCACGGCCATATTAGATGATGTCACGAGTCAAACCTCCTGCTCTGTCATTTCTTCCCGAAAGAGGCCATTTCGTCAGATAGTAGCGATGGCGGCCATTTTGGCAGCTAGTACCAGCAGCCATCTTGTTCCCTACTTCATGCCCTTGCATTCCGCCCTGCCTGCCCCGAATTCATGCTCATTCCACCCGACCAACGATGGCTACGCGAGGCTCTCGAAAGGGCCTTGTCCCTGGCTACTCGAGGCTCTCAAAAGGGTCTCGTCTCTGGCTATATGAGGCTCTAGAAAGGATTTCGTCCCTGGATATTCGAAGCTCTCGAAAGGGTCTCGTCTATGGTTGTGCGAGGCTCTCGAAAGGGTCTCGTCTGATTGGCTATTGCCGATGGTGGCCATTTTGTCAGCCAGTACCGACGGCTGCCATTGTACCAGCCAGTACTGTCAGCCATGTTGTTCCCTACTTCTCGCTCTCGCATTCCACCCTACCTGTCCCGACTTCATGTTCTGTCATACCACCTCGGTTTTCTCACATCCCTTCCAGTCCCCTTTCACCTGGTGCCCTGACGGGGACGAGTCTCTTTCATACTCTGTCATTCCACCTCGGTTTTCTCATATTCCTTCCAGAATCCTTTCACCTGGTGGTCATGTAGTCAAGGCGTCAGACTAGTGACTCAAGGGTGGCCGGAACTCCCAAGCCCGGGAGCCATCCACATGGTCATCCCATGTGGAGGGTAAGTGTGAGGGCAATGCTGCGAGGGTGAGAAGGAATATGAGAAAAACGAGGTGGAATGGTAGAGCATGAGAGACTCGTCCCCATCAGGGCGCCAGGTGAAAGTATGCCAGAAGGAATATGAGAAAACAGGGGTGGAATGACAGACCATGAGACTCGTCCCCATCAGGGTGCCGGGTAAAAGGGGACTGGAAGGAATATGAGAAAACCGAGGTGGAATGACAGAGCATGAAGTCGGGACAGGTAGGGCAGAATGCGGGAGTAAAGTAGAGGACAAGATGGCCGACGGTACTGGCTGGCACAATGGTCAACATCGGCAATAGCCAATCAGAGAAGAAAACCTTTCAAGAGCCTCACATAGCCAGAGATGAGACCCTTTCGAGAGCCTCGCATAGCCATCGTTGGTCGGGTGGAATGACAGAGCATGAAGTCGGGACAGGTAGGGCGGAATGCAATAGCATNGTGGAATGACAGAGCATGAAGTCGGGACAGGTAGGGCGGAATGCAATAGCATTAAGTACGGAACAAGATGGCCATCGGTACTGGCTGCCAAAATAGCCACCATTGGTACTGGCTGACAAAATGTCGCAGTTGGTACGAACTAACAAAATGGCCACCATGGTGAAGGAATGACATAACAGGAGGTTTGACTCGTGATATCATCCAAGATGGCCGCGACCAGTCCCCTCCAGGAGGCCTACAATTGTCAATTTATAACTACTCTCATCCTAGTGGGAACGCTTCCTTATAACAGCATAGCGCTTACCATAATGGGGCAAGGGGATCAGAATGCGATATTGAACAAAGTAATGCACCGCAGCGGAGGGAAGACGAGCAATGTGAGTGCAAGTCTGATATTAATAAATTAAATTTTATTCAGTTACCAACATAATTCAGGAGTTTTGTTTCCTACTCATTAACTGTACTGAGTAACGAGTGCGTACAGATGCAAAACAAAAAAGGAACAAACCAACCTAAGGAGAAATGCAATCGCATCCACATGCACAGTACAAAAGAGCACAGTTACGGTTGAAACGCTTCATATTAGGTCTTTTCACAGCATGTGCTCTATGTGTTTACCATCGTTAGCAATACACATCTGTAAACTCACATGTAGTGAGTGACGAGTGGCCTGAAGTGTTTCTGGCGTAATGCCTCTGCAAGCTGCCAGAATGTGTTCCTGCATGTCTTCTGATGTCGTAAGAACCGTGTCGAACACCCTATCTTTCGGTGCTCCCCACAGGAAAAAATCGAGAGGTGTGAGGTCGAGGGAGCAAGATGGCCATCTTACAACCCCACCACGCCCTAACCACCGGTTTGGAAACGTTTCATTTAACACTTGCCTCGCCACCACAGCAAAATGCACAGGACAACCGTCATGCTTAAACCACATATCACGACGTATGTTGAGCGGTATGTCTTCTAGAAGTGCTGGTAAGGTCTCTCTGAGTAAATGGGCGTACGTACAGCCAGTCATTGTACCGAGAATGAAGTGTGGTCCTAAGACATAGTCTCCAACGATTCCACACAATACATTCACTTTCCACTGTTGCTTGTGCTCTACATGCCGAACCCAACGCGGATTCTCCATCGCCCAGTAGTGCATATTTCGTAAATTTACGCGCCCGTGGTTTGTGAAGCTCGCTTCATCTGTAAATAGCATGTTCTTCAGAAAGTTGCTCTCATCCCTTATAGACATCAGAACAAACCTCCAAAACTGAACACTCTGCTGGAAATCACCTTCATATAATGCCTGATGAAGAACCACATGATATGGATGGAATTTCCCTTGGCGCAGTATCCGTAACACACTTGCTTTACTTATTCCTACGAACTTGGAAAGTTCTCGCGTGCCCATGTGGGGATTTGCATCGACTAGTGCCAACACATTGTGATGATGCGTCTCACCTGTAGCAGTCTTTCGTCGCACTCGTGTTGTGGAATTCCAAACATGTATGCAAATTCTTCGTATCGTTTGCCGTGAGATGGGCATCCGATTAGGATAACTTTCACCATAAATTTGGAAGTCTTGCTTGGCATTTCTGCCACACTCACCATAAATAAGTAGAGCATCCAGTTTTTCCTAATTCGTGAACTTCATTGCATACGTACAGCTACACACTGCAATACCCCTTACCATAACAGATTACGGGGACTAGTGCTGCGATGCTATTAGGAAGTGGTTCCACCAGGATGAATCATGGCGCATATAGAATTATAACTGTGAGTACAGGTCCTCTGCACAATGTTACCGACCCACCTAACTTAATCATATTTGCATAATATTTCTTGGTGTTTCAGGGTTACTTTCCATTGTATATACTACAGAACTGAATTCCTCTTTGAAAGTACTTTCAAATGCCATTGAAATAATTGTATGTTTCTAGGGGAAAAATCATGTTTGGTTTCTGTCCACACAAGTGTTACGAATAGCCACTTTGTGGCAAATTACTTGCCCCCATACGTAATTTCATTTAGCAAAAGCCGCATTTCGTGATCTACAACAGTTCCGGAAATTTTGGGGGTGTCCACGTTAGGCGGACCATCCTATATATAATAGTATAACCATGATTAGTTATAATTTCCTATAATAATGTTGAATAATTTTTTAAAAAAAAAAAATAAATAAAAAAAAATTATATATATATATANAATATATATATATATATATAGGATGGTCCACCTAACGTGGACACCCCCAAAATTTCCGGAACTATATATATATGTATATTATATATATATATATATATATAGAGTAAAGCCCCGATTATCTGCGATGCAAAAATTTGTTTTTAAAATTTTAATTTTTAATCTAAGCCAACAACAAGGAAAATACAATAGGCCCTACAGTGCGAAGGTCGAAAATTATGTAGTACGTACATTCTCTGATCACTGACCTTGACGACCCGAGAGGGCGCGTACACACTGTGAAGTTCACGTATAGAGGTCACCCTCTACGTTTTCTCTCGGCCGGCCAGTGGCCTCAGTTGTCAGTAAGCGTGCTTAGTGATCAGACGTGTTTTATGTTTCTTTGTCAGTGCTCAAGTTTAGTGTTTCGTTAGTTCCTGAAATTATGTAATACATAATGGCTGAAAAACGAAAGATTGTTGTGTTAACGATTGCATTTAAAATTATTTCTAAAACAGAAAATGGCGCTTCAAGGAAGCAGATGTGTTTGGATTACGGGATCGGGGAAACAACCGTGTGAGACGTTTTAAAGCAAAAAGACAAACTGTTGGCCTTTACATCAGTGTCGGAAAGTGCTTCTGGGATGAAAAAACTAAAACAAATGAAGAAATCCACCTATAATGAACTTGACTCAGCATTAGCGGAGTGGTTAGCTCAGGTGCAAAGTGAGGGCACGCTGTGTCTGGTCCTACCATTGCAGCTAAACCAAAAATCTTTTTTGATTTGTTAGGCCTGGAAGGAAATTTTGATATGTCGCCCGGTTGGTTACATCGTTTTAAGAAACGTCATGGAATTAGAGAGATTGGTCTACACGGAGAGAAGCTGAGTGGTGATCAACAAGCAGCTGATGATTTTCAACGTGATTTTGAAGAGTTTGTGTTGTCTGAGGATGTCATATGAACAAATTTATAACGCTGATGAATCAGGGCTTTTTTGGAAGTGTCTTCCCACTTGTACTTTAGCATTTGAAAGTGAACATCACGCGGCAGGTCACAAAAGTAGCAAGGAAAGAGTTAAAATCTTGCCATGCAGCAACGCTGCGGGTAGTCACAAAATTAGGCTTCTTGTAATCTGTAAATCTAAGAAAGCGAGGTCTTTTAAGGGGACAAGAGCAGACATAGTGACATCTGATCCGGGAGGTGAGAATGTCGACGAAGAAAACATAGAAGAGTGGCTGAAATGCGATGCAAGTGAGTCGGGGTTTGAACGACTGACTGACATAGAGATAACGAACAAAGCAATGGGAGTGAACGAGAACGAAGAAGAACAAAATGAAAGTGAAGAAGACGAGGCGCCTGCACGGATGAGACACAAAACTGCTTTGCAGCACGTAGACGGATTGCTTCAATATTTAGAGGAACAAGACGACGATGCACATCTGCCAGAAAAACTTATGTTAAGGAAAGTATAATTTAGAACAAAGAAAAGGTGTTTCCAAAGCAAGAAGCAAAAACGCGTGACTCATTATTTTAAAAAGGGGTAACTCAACACTTTTTGTACAGTACTATGTATGGCATTGTTTTTTGTTTACTGTTCTTTATTTTAGTGATTTAGACGTAGAGCAAAGGTTTCTGCTCTACTGTACATATGTATGTGTCTTAAAAGTTTTATTAAGTTTTTTGTACAATAAAACATAGTTTTTATGTTGAAATATTTTTTTTTTGTGTTTGCTCCTCATTTTCAGCATTTTTTCGGGTTATCCGCGATTTTTGCTATCCGCGGTGCCCTTGCCATACATTCCGCGGATAATCGAGGCTGTACTGTATATCTATATATATAATGTTTTGGAAACCATGTGATCAAACTGTGTCAGGGGATTGCTGAAGTGAAAAGACAAAATTTGAAATATGACACCAGATACCCATGGTCTATCTCCAATAATAAGGGCTGATTTTGAAAAGCATATTATGTGTGGGATATATGAAAAGTATTTGCGTTTGAAGGAACAAAAGTTGGTACACAAATTAATTAAACCACGATCTTGGATAAAATGAAGTTATAATATCGTACTCACCCCCATCATATAAAAAATAACCGTTTGCACCCTGTTATTGCATACAACTTGGTTACCTTGATATATTATTGAGGTTTGATGCCATCATAGTAAACAATGTGTCTTAATTAGAAGGCAAAAAAATGGCATTCTTGTTGCAACTCTCTAGGAGCCATCATTTTCGTGTAAAATGCACGCAAAGGTTTCGGTTGTAGCAATACTATGGCCTGGTGGTTAGGGAATATGTCCTACACCCGGAGGTCAACACATGTTGGCTGTAATATAGAGTTGCACGCTGAATAATTATCGCCAAAGAACAAACAGGCAGCAAATAAATTACAATTAGTAAATACACTACACCGTTGTTAACTTGTGTTTGGAGGCACTTTATGAAACAAGGGGGTAGGAACGAAGACAAAGTTTCTGTGCAACTGCCTAACTCTGGCTGTAGGTCATATGATGTGTTGTGTGCTGTACAAGGTTATTCGAGGGGACTCGACAAATTAGAATGCTTGAATCTATGGACCCCTACAATCATGCTCCTTTCGAATGAACACAACTCTCTCTGCTGATTCATCATGACAGCAAAACACGTGCACTGTGTTCAAGTATCTGCACCTTCGCTTATCTAGCATCCTACTGTACAAATTCGTTAAGTAGCAAAGGGGCATGCTGTAACTTTTGGCCACAAAGGATATCAAATGCAAGTTTATATCATGCAGTTAAAGGTTTCAATGTGATTGTTGCAGATGAAGTGGGTGCTCCCTGCAGTGACATTATTGGTTCAGCTAACAAGTGCGCAGCATTTTCATACAAATGATGCCACGCAAAGTTCGCATGCAACCAGTTCTGGTTGTGACTGTATGGAGTACTGGAACTGCATAATGAGGTATGTAGTCAGCAGGCTTTATATGCCATAAGTACTTGGTACATACAATCTTAACACTTACAAGCATCAATGCAGGTGAAATAATTTTTTTTTCCAATAGGACATAAATGTGTTTCATTTTTACATAGTCTAATTAATAATTATCAAGGAGTGCATTTAATGCGCTCTAAATGTATTATTTTTATTATTTTCATTAATCAATATCATTTGGATATTATAGTAACATACCAAACTTTTCTTTATTTGTTGATATTTTACACCACTACTTTATTCTGGAAGGAAAACATTGTAAAAAAAGGGAGTAAAGTTTTATTAACTAAATTAAATCCTAAATTCAAAAGCAGCTCACACTTCCATACCCAGGACTCGAATCTTGAACCCCTTGCATCGTAGGCTGGCGTTCCATCAAACTGCACTATGGGGGTTGGCTTCCTGATGGAAACATTAATATTGAAATTACATTATATAGAATGTCAGGTAATTCGCGGATACGGACTGCAACCACACAAATCTATGGTCAAAAATAAGTAGAAAATATTATTTGGTAAAAATGTGTAAGGGCTTTAGTTTACTAAAATAAAAACATTTAAGTAGATAAAATGACTCTACTCTACGTTAAGCACAGTGTACATCAGTGTACAAAACGTCAAAACATTATAACAGGTGTTCGAAGTTTGCTCTGCTCATAGTAATGCACTTTTTCACATGTTGGGTGCATGCAGCATGCATTGAGCTTGGCTGCTGGATGCACCCATGGCCATTTCCATGTCCCAGTACTCACTGCATGTGAACTCCATGGCCTCCTTGGCACTACTGAGTTCTGAGTTTTCCCATGCCGTATGTCTTACGACGATACATTAATTGCAGAATCGCCACATCACCTCACCCTTATCTGATTGGAATATCACGTTTGCTACAATGGTTTTTGGAACTTTCATGGCGTTTTTCTCGTAAACAAAGCATCTAATCTATTTTTACGTAAGAAAATTTTCTACTAAGTTTTGACCATAAATCCGTGTGGTGCAGTCCATATCTGCGAATTACCTGACATCCTATGTATATATATATATCCTTTATACACTGAAGTGCCAAAAAAACTGGTACACATGCCTAATATCATCTAGGGCCCCCTGAGCATGCAGAAGTGCCACAAGACAACGTGGCATTGAATCGACTAATGTCTGAAGGTATGCAGGAGGCAATTCACACCATGAATCCTGCAGGGCAGTCCACAAATCCAATCTGCGCCAATTTGAGAAATGGTTGTATGGAGATGCTATGTCCCATCTCTTGTGCGCCGACTATAACACCACGTTCAAACTCACTTAAATCTTGATAACCTGCCATTGTAGCAGCAGTAACCGATCTAGCTGCCGACCGCATCGCGTTACTCTGATTGGTTCCATACCTCTGTTATTTGCATACGCACACCTATACCAGTTTTTTTGACTCTTCAGTGTATATAGCCTATATATATAGTCTATATATGTATGTATATAGGCTATATATATATATATATCTGTGCATCTGTCTCTCTCTCTCTCTCTTCCTTTTCTGCTTGTAAAATATTTTCATTCTTAACCAACCAAAATTACATCATAAAAATAACTAAATAATTTTTACATTCACGTAATGTATAACCATTAATTCATTACTGTTGAAGAAAATTTGTTCTCTAAATTTTTTATATTTTTCAAAGTATTTCATTAAACACACATATTTTGGCAACTAAAACTTTTTTAAAAAGATGTAAATTTTATAAAATTAAATAAACTGTGTTTGTAAATAAATTATTCATCAGATTTGTTTTACCACAATTACTTGATCCAACTATTATTGCCCTAATATTACTGGGTAAAAGTGCATTCTTTTTATTTGATTGTTTTCTTCAGAAATGAAAATATTTTCCCCCTACCCCAATTAATCTTTTCCTTTTAATATATAGTTTTTGTTTATCTAAATGAGCAAACGTTTTGTTAACAAACTCCAAATCAATTATGAAAATCAAACTTCAGTACAATTTTATTTAGGACGAATATTCGAATACTTGGATCAGATTTCTTGCAAAACATTTGTCACTTAAAGAACTATAAAACAACACTGATGTATTTGTTGAAGACAATATTTTTTTATATTTTTTCTATTAGTTGATTTACTATGTTGTATAGTTTGACTTTTTATTTTGTGTGTAAAAGTTGTGTGTGCATTGTATCATGGGAAATTTTATTCTGATTCAGTAGTAGCAAGCGGAATGCGGTCATTGTTTTGTGGTTGTTGGTGATCATTAAAAAGTTGTGTTTAAGCTGAAACTGCATTTTTTATTCCTAGATTAATTTTATTTAAACAGTATTCAAATTAAGAAATTATAATTCCAACAGGTCAGTATGACATTGATTCAATTGAAAAAAATATTCAATTTATTTAATCCTTTCAAAAATGAAAATGTAATTAATTTGTGTAAAAATTCAAAGTAAATTCAACATTATCAGAAATTTCGAGTTTGGGAAAAATATAATTGAAAGAGGCAATTAATTATTTGGTTAAAAAATCCCTAATTTTGATTCGCTCAAAGCAATAAATGTTTACTACAATTAATCCAATTGCCTGGAAACCAGCAATATTGCGAGTTTTGAACCAAAAACAATGTTTGGGTTTCAGGATTTTATCATTTACAAATCTGCTTACCTATTATTTTGTAAAATTAACAATCACACATTCAGTCACAACTTTTTTTATATATTTCAGATGAAAATAGCAATTTGATTGCTTTTAATGGTTCAGATATAGAAATGATTTTAAAAACAAAATATTAAAAAAAATTTGAGCAAAAAATTTAACACAAATAAATGTTTAGAATGTTTTTGCCATAGGCAATAATTTGAAAGATGGTTATCAAAATATTTGTAAAGACTGTTACAAAGAACACAAAAAATTCGTCAGAAAAAGAAAAATGAGAACATAGATAAAATATTGTGTAAATGCAGTACAGACAGACACTTGCAAATATTCTTTTCAGAAAAGTTTGTAAATTCTGTAACATTATTTGATTCCACAAATTAATCTATTATATATTTTTATTAAATATATTTAATTGTTGAACTTAGAAAATTGTTAGTGAATAAAAGTTGTAAAAAGGGAGACTTTTTTGACCAACAATAGGATATAGTTCATTAAAAATTGTTATCAATATTAACAAAAATGATATAGGTTGAAATAAATTTTCAAATATCAACCTGAAATTTTTTTTACTTATTTTTAAATAAAAAAAAAGTCTTATAGGTGATTTATTTTTATTGAACAAAATTTCTAATTTTAATATTTTAATCTTGTAATGGCCTTATGATGATGTATTAATTATTTTGTAACACCAATCTCTACTCATATTTGGGACATAATACTAATTTATTGTTTGTTATTGAGTACAATTAATGTTTGTAATTTATAGTACTGTAAGTTCATTTCTCTGTAGTCTTCTTTGCTTTCTAAAAAATAAATTTTTTTAATTTTCCATTTTTATGTATTTATTTTAGTATTCATTAAAATTTTTATCTAATTTTATTTTCTTATTCATTAATAAATACATTTGACATTAAACCTCCTAATGGGGCACAGATGAATTCATCTTTAAATTTTCCTATAACTTTCTTTTTTAGCACTAAATGCATGACTTTATTCAATCACTTGTATCCAAATTTCAGAATTTTGAAAATTATTTTGTATGGCTTAATTTTTTTTTCTAAAGTCCACGAAAATGTATTTAAAATCTGATATTTTTAAAATTCTTCATAATAAAATTTGTACAATAATAATTTTGATAAATCTTAAACTGAAAAGCCAATATATACTGACTTGTCAATTTGAACTTTATGTTTGTCTATATTTTAAAACTTGTTTTTCTTGCAGATTACAGTCATAATTTTAATTTTATGATTTTACTTTAATTCTATTTATAACATCTTCAACTTCCCCAAAACTATCATTATTCATTAATTTCTAAAAGGTTTTTCCAAATTCCCTTTTCCTTTTTGCTTTCGTTAAAATATTAAAATCAATATATATTTTTTCATGAAATTATATTGTTAAATTCAATTATAACTCTATTACTATTACCTAAAAATTAATATTTTAATATATATTTTTAATCTATAGTATGAATGTTACTTTATCAAATAAAATTATACACAATATTAATTTTGTAATAATGTTCAGGAGATTGTGGCAAATCTTTGTGTATCATGTAATTCTTCAGGTTATATGAAATAAACCTCAAATATATAACAATAATCATTTAAATTATTATTTAAAATTAATAAACTCCATTAATTTAAATTTCTAATTCTTGAAACAATAACAATTACTCCTTGTATAATATTTGAGATGGGTTCAATATTTTAACACACTAAGAAATTCCTCCTTATATCAATTTTTTTATTTTCAAATATATTGTAATCCTGTATAAAATAAATTAATGAAACAGCAATTGAAAAACAAGCTTATCAGTTTGTAATTTACAAAACTACAATCTCTACAAATTTTTTTTATATATCTGCAAAGAGTAATACAACTTGAATTTATCATACAAATCTGAATATTTCCTAATGATTCTTTTAATTTGTTTGAAACAATTGTGTAATGTAGGTAAACTTTTTTTTTTTTTTTCCATGATTTACGCCGTAAAATTTTCTATTTTCCATATTTTACCATATTTAAATATCATTAATAAATTTATTACGATAAATAACTTTACTACTTAAAAAATTTAATATTTCATATTTATAGCCTGTTTTTCTATCTGTTATTTCATTTAAAACTTTACCAATTCTTATAATATAATTATAATGTTTACAATATTTTTAAAAATGATTTTGTTAGTTATATTATGACCTAACTATACCTAAAAAAAAAATTTTTTTTGTAAATTTTCATATATATTACTTTTATAAATTCAAACTCATGTTTGGAATTAACTGAACAATTTAGGTATGTTTCATTGGAATTCACAAGTGAATTAACTCTACCTTATTTTTTCACTAATTCTTTAATAAACAAATGGGTATCAACCACTCATTTTGTGACAAAATACTAGAATATTTTTGGGAGTTTTAAATTTAAATTACATTATTGATGCACTGCCCTTCGATATTTTCCTGATAAATATCTTACTGTACAATATTTATAATTTTCTTCTTTTTATTCATCAATTCCCAGTAATTCTGGATCAACACCAACTATTTCTTCTTTACTTAGAATTTATTCATTTCTGTCTTCTGTTCCTAAAAATGCAGGATCAATATCAATTTTTCTTCTTTGTCTTAATTTTCATTTGAGTTAGTGAAGAGATTTGGACGGCTCTTAACATCGAGGTCTTGAGAGCAGATGATGGTGAAACGAGGTGAGTAGAGAGCAGCACCGGAATGCAAGGGTGGGGGAAAACAAGATCCCCAAGAAAATCTGCCGACCAGCGCCATCGTCTGGAACGATTCCCACACGCGAAAATCCGAGGCGACCTCCACCGGGAATCAAACCCGGTTTGCCTTGGTGGGAAGCGAGTAGTCTAACCAATAGACCAACACAACCTCAGATTTTCATTTGAATTTTTAAAAATAATATAATTATTATTATTTTGTAAAATTTCATAGGTTTCTGATTTTTATAATTATATTGTTGGGCAATTTTTCTATGTGCAGTGAGGTCTAATTTTAAAAATAATTCTTCTGCTAATTTTTTAATTTATTTTCAGTTTTTTCTTTAAAATCAACTGGTTAATAAACTATATTTTCGAGTCTGTTAATCAAATAAATTGTGAATCCATTACGCATATGTAACTGAATTTTCTTTGTAGAATATTCATTCGTTTAAAAGTACGAATTTTATTCAAAATATTTTCAAAATACAAATACATAACAAATGGATGTTAAAATTTTTATGTAAATGTTTCTATCAAACAGTTTTACTAGTCTTCTGCATTGTTGGTTTTACTACATTTTGCATTTTACAAATTTCTTAAAGTTAAAGTTTATTTTTCTGTATAAAAAAGTGTTAAATATCTTTTAAACGTATGTAATTTATGAGAAACTTTCGATGTTTTAGAATGAACTAATCCACTAAAATTTCTGTTAATATATAATGATAATGTTCACCTTATAAATTACAGTAAATTAACTTCTAATTCGGCATCATACATAAAAAAAAATTGTCATGGTTAAAAGTATTAATTATTGGAATCAGTTGTATAAACATTTACACACATTGTTAGATAATTTTAAATTTTTTTAAAAAGTATTTTTGCAATTAATTTAATATTTTTCAAAAAAATGTTAAGTTCGAATTCTGAAAATATTGTTTTTTTCATTTTGGATGATTTATTGTCATTGTGAATATCTAGGCCAATAGCACATATAGGTAATTGACGAAATGTAACTATTATTATCTCCGTTTTCAAATGTATACAAGCTTTAGTGTACTGATTTAGTGTATGAGCCAACATTTAATGAATTATTTTTGTTTAATTTGAAAGCACAACTTAATGATGACCAATCAAGACCTTTTTTAGTTGATTTTTTTAACTTTCTCATGGGAGAACTATTTTATCAAAAATACACTAATATTCAAAATATGATCAGATTTTTAAAATTTGTTTTATAAGTAAATTGAAAAGTATACATACATTCTTTAAGTAAATTAGTTTTGGATATTTAAACTTGAATATCTAAAACACAACTCAGAAAGTATTAAAAATGTCTTTAATTAATGTTTTTTTTAGATTTTTTATGGTTTTCTATTCTACTTTTTTAGAAACATTTTAGATATATTAAGTACTTGCAATTCTTAATTTAGATGTTTTATTATTAAGTTTATTCAATTTATTAATTTTTTGCTCCCATGATAAATTTTCTAAATTGCCAACTAGTAATTGTTTCAAATTTCTTTTAATTCTTCAATATCAAATGAATTATGGGCTCTGCAGTCTTTGGGCTTGTTCAAGAGGCCACACTAAGATGCTCTGGCAAGAAGTGTCCAGGTATTTTGCCAGCTCCTGTGTTGGTATTCCAGGGGGTGTGCTGCAACAACTGATCCACATGACATTGTGTTACACAACCATCTACTGTTTGCACCTGATGTGTCACTGGGCCCTCCCTGGTCATCACGACTCCAGGGGCCCACGTAGGTCCTGCGACATAGTTGCGTATCAACACAGGGTCCTCTTCTTTGAACTGTCACATTTTCCATGGTATGAGGGTACAACATATCAAAATTTATCGTCAATTTCCACCCCACTAAGAGCTCAGCTGGTTGTTATCCTTTACAGTTTGAATTTTTCTCTGCTTGCCCATTACTCGCTGGGTGGTATGGGAGTGTGTGTTCATAAGTAATGCCATTTTTCTCCAAAAATGTTTTCATCTCTGTTGATGAAAAAGCAGTGCCATTGTCAGACACAATAACGTCAGGAAGGCCATGAATGCTGAACATGTTCCTAAGCGCCTGTACTACTGTGGCTGATGACATAGATGACACCAACTTTACCTCAGACCATATGGAAAATGCATCAATCATGATGATAAATATTTTTATTTGGAATGGACCAGCAAAATATACATGTTAACGGGACCAAGGATTTTGAGGTGCACTCCAGGGTACATGCGTCTTCGCCGGAGTTCTATGGTGAGACTGACAAATCTGGCAGTGGCTGATGACTTCCTCAATCTGTTTATCCATTTTTGGCCACCATAAGGCTATGTGCTATTGCCTTCAAGCGCACGACTCCATCATGTGATGCATGCAGCATCTGTAGCAACTCATTTTGCAGTTGATGGGGAATCACCACTCCAGTGGCCCATAGCAAACAATCACGATATATTGACAATTCCGACCGTCTGTTTCAATATGATCTGATATCTTCACTGGGTAATTCTTGGGTCAGCCTTGTCAATTCAGGGTGATAAGATATTTGGAGTTAAACACTATGGAGCAAAAAGCCGTAATAACTGTTTGCGATCAGTCCCCACAGTAAATGATCAGCCTGCCAGGTAGTGCCGGAATTTTCTCACACCAAACATTACTGCTGCCAGTGCCTCTTTCAATCTGTGCATAATTTTGTTCACTGCTTTGCAATGTGCCCGACCCAAATGCTATGGGCCATTCCTCACCATTGTCCATTACATGTGCCAAAACTGCACCCACCCCATACTCTGATACATCACATGTCAACACCAATGCCCTGTTGGGATCATAATGGACAAGAACACTTTCTTCTTGTAACAATTCCTTGGCTTTTGCAAATGCTTTTGCAAATGCTTCTGCATACTGTGCCCTTAATTCTCATACTGCATTCTTGTCCAGGAGTCTATGAAGCGGTTGCAGCAAATGGGCCTTATCCCTCAGGAATCTTTCATAAAAATTGAGTACCTACTCCCAAAAAAGCCTGCAGTTCTCTTGTGTGTTGTAGCACCTGTACCTTGCGAATAGCAGCCACCTTATCCTCTGTAGGGTGGATGTCTTCATCTATTCTGGATGCCTAAAAATGTATTGCTGCAGAAGCAAAAATACATTTGGATTTTTTTAATCTACGACCAGCATTATTTAACTTTGTAACTACTTCAGTTACTCTTGACCAATGTTCTACTATGTTAAGACCAGCCACCAGGACATTATCCAACAATACAACAACTCTCTGAACACCAGTTAACAATGTTTCCATAAATCTTTGAAATACTGCCGGACCTCTACTCACCCCTAACTGTAGGTGACGAACCTTGAAAAGGCCCTTGATAATCTTGACTGTTAGTAAATCTGCTGTGTTGCCTTATCTACCACCACCTGCAGATATGCATCTTCTAAGTTCCAGTTTTGTAAAGTATTTGCCTCCTACCAATGATGCAAAAGCTTTGTTAATGGTTGGCAATGGATAATGAATGCTCTGTCCTACACACAGTATTTACAGTAACCTTGTAGTACCCACATATGCGAACAGAACCATCTCTTTTCATGATGGTTACAATAGTGGTTGCCCATGTTGAATGTGGCACTGGTTCATACACACCTCGTGTCACTAGTTTATCAATTTCTGCACCTACTTTCTCCCACAGTGCAAAGGGCACTGGTCTACACATTTTAAAAATGGGCACAGTTCCATCTTGGAGTGTAACCATCACTGATGGGCCCTTATACTGTCCCAGATCACTGCTGTCGAATACCATAGGATATTTTGCCCCTAATTCTGCTATCCACTGTTCCTGTCAATCACCCATCTCTCTCCCACTACTGTGAATGCTAAAATTCCTTCAACTAAAATCCGTAGTGTTCAAACCAATTCCTCCCCAGTAAACTGGGCCCCCTTCCCCTCACCACTAACACTGGTAGTGCTACTGCAAAACTGCCCTTAACTTTCACCAACACTGTTTTAACACCAAGTTCGTAAGGTAATGTTACAGTTGTTCAGTGGCGGTTGTTCTGGCCACAGAAACTTGTAGGTTTCCCAATAATCACTAAAAAACTTGCACCAGTATCGACCCCATGCGATGCTTGTTGCCATCCAACCAGAGATCAATAACAAACGGTGCCTTGCTTAACAAAGCTTACAGGCTGTAAAACCCATACAGTTCTTCTAAATCATCCTCTTGTTTCTGAGCTGTGTCTGATCTCTGAACTGTTTCTAGAAGCACAAGAGTCCTTCCTGTATGTGGTTTTTCTCCCTGACATCCCTGGGGTGCATTACCAACTACTCCTTGCTTCTTTTTCTTGATGCACTCTCTCTCTAATTGTCCCCTTTTAGAACAATAGCGGCAGACAGTAAAACATGCCTACATATTTCCGGTGCATGATTCCAGAACACCACCAACACTGTTTAGGTGGCCTCTGCCTCTCCTCCAACTTTTGCCTGTCATCATCTATGTGTCTGCCCACCGTCACAGCATGCAGTGTGGACCTTTCATCTCCAAGGGGGTTTAACTCCGTGGCTGTACTTCATAAGTTGGCCCATCGCCTCAGCTGCTGTTGCAATGTCCACTGCATCATTGAAAGTGAGTTTGTCTTTGGACAATAATGCATGCTGCACCGCCCGATCCTATACCCCACACACCAGCCGATCCCTCAACAACCAATCCAAATCTGGAAAGTTACAGTGGGTACTTAAGCGCCGTAATTCTGTCAATGTGTGCGCGATGGTTTCACCCTCTTGATGGTCACGTTTCAAAAACATATATGTTTCCACAATTTCACTGGTGTCGGTTCGAAATGTTGTGTGAGCTTAGTAAACACTTTGGTGATGGTTAATTCATCTGTCTGCTACTGCGCCACTAATGATGAAATAAAGTTACACAATTCAGTGCTGCAGACTGTGTAAAACACCGCACGTTTTGCTTCTTCTGTTTTGACTCTGTTAGCAATTAAATAAAACTGAATTTCTTTTCCGGTATGTCTTCCATGCATCCCGACCCAGCACAAATTATCCCATCATGCCAATGGTAGTCATATCTGCCACTTGTAGCAAATATATGTGCACAAACAATTGCCAATTTTATGTGCTCATTGTTACATTACAATCCCCGAGTCATATCAATGCGTTTTAATACATATCAGCCATGTCGGCCGAGCATGCACTGTCAAGTTCACCACACATCATACCTGTCCGCTGTCATAGCTGCCAACTCTCACACTATACAACTAGGCTGTCCTTACACTACTACCTATTCTGTAAACATAACCTAGCTACACTAAGTATATAACAGATTTTACCTCCACTTTTGAGGGTGTGTACACCCTTAAGGAAAGGCCTTACAATAAATGTCTACCTATTTTTTTTATAAGGAATCACTTCCTGGAGTTTATCAGTGATTTTTAGTTACACGTATAAATAAATTTAAAAAAATTAAAAATTATTTTGGGATTTTAAATGTTATTTCTATAATTATATCAATTTAATTTTTTTTCCTGGCTCTCAACATATGGTCTCCAGAGCTATCTTCTTTTACATTTTGTAATATCACTTCTGGGATATTTTTTTAATGTCTACCTTTGTTTTTTTTGTATTATATCCATAATTTTTTTTATCATAAATTCTTGCTTTTTATTATTCTAATTTCTCCCTTTTCATCTTAATTTTTTGCTTTTTAAATTTTATGTAGGATGTTAGCAGATCTGAACAGATGGGTCCAGTGAGACTTTGCAGGAAAGTTAAATCTATGTGAAAACCTTTGCAGAAGCATGTATTTTTTGCATAAATCTAACTTGTCTGCAAAAGTGGCATAGGACCGGTATGCTTGTATCTACTTCTTGTGACATTAACGTTTGGAGTCTGTATGGAATGTTGACAGTGGTGGAAACCCGTACAGCTACTGTGGACTAACAGAGTCCAAAGTGTGCTGCTTTGTGCCTGTGGGTGCACAACCAATTGGGTTGCTGCCTGTGCGACCTGGGAAAGCACGTTGTGGCCATAAGGGCAGAGACTCTGGACGGATTGGAGTGGCAGAGCCAACCGAATGGCCATGGCATGTGAGTCTCTAGCACATATTTTAAAGTTGCTTGTCATTGTTGGGTCTTCACATACCCCATATATTTGTGACAACCTATTCTTTGTTGTTCAACTTAGTAATAACCAATATTATTCTCGCCAAATGGAGTGATGGAAATTGCTCTCCTTGAAGTTATGTTGACAACTAAATTCATCCAATTGTTATTTATACCTGCACGTTGTTTAATTCTTTACATGCAGTATCTTTTTAATACATGAAACATAAGGACTTCTACTTTATTGGTTTATAATTACCTGCCCATCCATTTTCATTTTGCCATGTTGTAACTGAAATGGTAAAATTTGGAGGCTATT
>NQII01000100.1:120676-157774 GCA_002778355.1 Clitarchus hookeri | reverse complement strand
GTGTATATATATATATATATATATATATATATATATATATAATATACACACACACACTTTTGTACTAGTGATATATTTCTTTAAACAATTAATAATAATTTAAGGGAACAAAGTGACTATGTTAAAAGTAGAATATCTTAATTTTCTTAACTTTTTCAATGATTTATCACACATTACTGTTTTATACTTGTTGTTTGAATATCCATACTTATTTTACAAAATGCTTTAATGTTCACAGGCAGCTATTCTCGAGAAACAGGATGATCTATATGTGTGTGGTGCATCACTGGTAGACGAAAGTTGGGTGTTGACAGCAGCGCACTGTGTGGACAGCTAGTAAGTACAACACACACGATAATAGTATCTTCAAGTAGAGCTAAGCAAAAGGCTGTCAAGATGTTCACATTTTAGTAAATTATAATAGCTCCAGAATAACCTTCTGTTCTCATTTCTTATATAATTATTTAGTACACTATTATCAAAGCACTATACTTCCTTACTTAACCAACATAACTGAGATTATGTTGAAATATCAGCCATAGGTAAACTTGTCATTGAATGACTATAAAATTTATTAAAACTAAGTTCTTCCATGAAGGAGCACATTTTCCCTTTCTTGAAAGGAAACTGAATCTACTGTATTGCAGAGAAAGACTCCGATTGATCAGACAGGCTGTTAAGATTATTTGGCCATTGGCGTTTAACATATGTAGTCTTAACATGGTTCTTCAAATAAACAATAAGGGTAAGGGTTACAACCGACAATGCTAAGTTGAATTGACAGACAAAGAAACCATTCATGCCATTCAGGATGTTTGTAACATATCACTATCAATAATACACTGTGTAGATTTATCACAAACTTAATACAAATATGTGAATAAAATTTTTTTTTTAATGGTGTATATTTCAATTTCAGCTACTTTCTTTTTTAGTTAAGTCACCATATAATTAATGTACAAACCAGCGAGCAGCTAAACTTTTTAACACTTTCCCGTTATAATAAAAACAGTATAATAATGTAGTAGTAGTGGTCAGTCTATATCAAGTACAGTAGAACCCTGTTATAACATTTCTCAAGGGTCCAAAGAAAAGCAAGCCTTATATAAGGGAAAACTTTGTAGGAGGGTGATTTTGTATTGAAAACATATTTGTGGACCAAGAGAAGACCGCTTATTAAGCAGGGAAAATGTTATAAGAAATGCTGTTATAACAGGGTTCTACTGTATATACAGGATGAGTCTGAATTTGACAAACAAACATCGGGAGGTGATTCCTTATGCAAAAGTACACAGGAAATATATGTAGCACTTCTGGCCTACGGTCAATATGAAGGAAAATATGAACTCTTGAAAACGGAGAGTTTAAATGTTTGTATTCAGAACTTTCAAAAACCACACGAGAAAATTTGTGAAAAATGTTTATTTGATAGAAGACCACAAACCTCTTAAAGTGTCGTTGGCAAATGCCTCCCCCTAAACAAATAAAATAGGGGTTGTTTGAGTAAAACTTATAAAAAATCAGTGACTCTACATTTGTATATTATTTTATTGTTCGATTATTAATCAGCATGTCACAAATAACAAAAAAGGCTAACTTAGTGAAACACACTCAGTCAAACATTTTTTGAGAAAACAGAGAATGAAGTGTCAAAGGATGTGGTGTAATGACTGAAGAAGTATAATGAAGTTGTTATTAATTTGTGTACTTTCATTGTTGTTAATACACACCTCCTCTCCTTTTATGCCAGGACTCTCAAGACCTTGTTGTTAAGAGCCACCTAAATCTCTCTCTTTTATGCCAGATAGCACAACTGTGGTGGAGAGAAGGGGGATTGAAAAGCAACTAAATCTAGAAAAAGGGCTTGAAACAAACCTTTAAAAATCACACCATGTATGAGGTGAATTGGTTGTTTACCAAATATATCATGTGTCACAAGAGTATTATACTTGTGTTAACATAAAAGTACCTTACTTTTTGTTGAATTGAACTTTTACTTATATTTGATCTATAAATTATAATAGTTCACGCATAATTAACATGAATAAATTAAGACAGAAAATGCATGTGTTGCTAATGCCTAGTAAGAAATAGTTATTACGCAAAATAGCATTACACTGAGCGCGCACAAATGCGGTGCGTTGTCCCTTTGGTGAAATTTCCTAGACTTGATTAAGTCTTGTTTGCATGAGGTGGAGGAATATTCTGGA
Source organism: Clitarchus hookeri (assembly GCA_002778355.1). NCBI lineage: Eukaryota > Metazoa > Arthropoda > Insecta > Phasmatodea > Phasmatidae > Clitarchus > Clitarchus hookeri. The sequence continues at coordinate 155,564 of NQII01000100.1, read as the reverse complement.
AGTAAAATTTAAGCAGGGCTTCAGAAAAGTCGGAAGTAACCGTAAATGGACTATAACAAAAATTTATTATTGTTTTTGGTGAAACTGAAACTTTTGTACAACTATCCCTGCAATACACATTTTTTTTTACATGTGGCACAAAGATACATAGTGAATAAGGTTATTTCAAAAGTACAATTTTAGCAGAGTTTCAGAAAAGTTGAAATTAATAATGATTAGGGACTATACATATTTTCCAGAGCATTTGTCCTTTCTTTGGAATTTAAGTCAAAGTGTCTGTTTAAGGCACCATATCCATACCAAGTAGCTGACATGGCTCTAAATGAAATTGCTATTCAACATGTCCCTAAAATTTTCCTGATTTTATTTATTTCTAGAACATTCTGCTAACTCCCTCTGATTTTTCGATGATCCACAATAAATGGAGTAAACTTCATCCATAAAAATTTGGAAATGGTTTAAAGTTCCCACTTCATTAATTGCATCACTCAGAGCTAACTCCCATATGTGGTTCATACAGTGCCAAATAATGAGGCTTGGATATTTTTCAAGCAATCTTTCTGGGACTCCTGATTTTTTCCCCAGCATAACATCTGCACCGTCGCTTTCAAATAAAACACAGTTTTCTTTTAGGTAGTTATCGTCAAAACTGTGTTTGCTCAAACAATCCAGGAGATTTTCTGTTCCAGTCTCAGAAGTTTGGTTGGATAGTTCAAGGAGAGCTAAGAATAAAAAATGTCGAGGATCCTCTTTGCTAACTTCATACTTCAAATAAGTTATTAAAATTGACTTACTGCCAAGACTGATAGATTAATTCATCTCTCAGGAGTGATATTGTGCCCGATACTTATAAAATTTGTTTTATGATTCTTTTTTCTTTTCATCAGAAAAGTGACAAATTATTTCCATTGAAATTATTTTAGAATTAAGCCCCACACCTATATCCAAGCCATTCTATTTTTGTATCTCCAAAAGATTAAAATGGTTGGTGCGATGCTTATTGTTTATTGCAATAAAGCAAGCAGTTATTAAGACTGTTTTTGTTGTCATAAAGTACACTGAAGAGCCAAAAAATCTGGTACACCTGCCTAATATTGTGTAGGGCCCCCGCGAGCACGCAGAAGTGCTGCAAGACGACGTGGCATGGACTCGACTAATGTCTAAAGGTATGCAGGAGGCAATTCACACCATGAATCCTGCAGGGCAGGCCACAAATCCATAGGAGTGCGAGGTGGTGGAGATCTCTTCTGAACAGCACGTTGCCAGGCATCCCAGATATGCTCAATAATGTTCATGTCTGGTGATTTAGGTGGTCAATGGAAGTGTCTTAAGTCAGAAGAGTGTTCCTGGAGCCACTCGGTAGCAACTCTCGACGTGTGGGGTGTCTCATTGTCCTGCTGGAATTGTCCACGTCCGTCGGAATGGACAATGGACATGAATGGGTGCAGATGATCAGACGGGATGCTTACGTATTTGTCACCTGTCAGAGTTGTATCTAGACGTATCAGGGGTCCCATTTCACGCAAACTGCACACGCCCTATACCATGACAGAGCCTCCACCAGCTTGAACAATCCCCTGTTGACATGTAGGGTCCATGGATTCATGAGGATGTCTCCGTACACGTCCATCCGCCCGATACAATTGGAAACGAGACTCGTCAGTCCAGGCAACGTGTTTCCAGTCATCAACAGTCCAATGGTGGTGTTGGCGGGACCAGGCGAGGCGTAAAGCTTTGTGTCGTGCAGTCAACAATGGTACACGAGTTGGCCTTCAGCTCCGAAAGCCCATATCAATGATGGTCCGTTGAATAGTTCGCATGCTGGCACTTGTTGATGCCCCAGCATTAAAATCTGCGCCAATTTGAGAAAGGGTTGCACATCTGTCACGTTTAATGATTCTCGTCAGTCGTCGTTTGTCCCGTTCAATCACAATTTTTTCTGGCCGCAGCTATGTCGAAGATTTGATGTTTTACGGGATTCCCGATATGCACGGTACACTCGTGAAATGGCCGTACGCGAAAATCCAAATTGTATTGCTACCTTGGAGATGCTATGTCCCATCTCTCGTGCGCCGACTATAACACCACATTCAAACTCACTTAAATCTTGATAACCTGCCATTGTAGCAGCAGTAACCAATCTAGCAACTTTGCCAGGCGCTTGTTGTCTTATATAGGCGCTGCCGACCGCATCGCGTTACTCTGATTGGTTCCATGCCTCTGTTATTTGCATACACACGCATATACCAGTTTTTTTGGCTCTCCAGTGTACGATGCATTCATTTTATCAAAAACCTTGTCTAGTGACTCTTTTATGGTCTTGGCAGTAATACTTTCAGCTGTTGTGTGACCAAAAGAATTTTTATGTTCAAAGATTTTGTGGTGTGTTAACCACTAAAACTTAACATTGGCAAGAAAGAAATTAAAGTAAGACACTACCAAATAAAGTAACTCACATTTAATGCTTATCATTTCATACATTTGACTCACTCAAAATATACATTATGTATAAGAATTAAAAATGGTAAACCACACGCAATAAATGCCACCAAAATACCATACCATTAAATTTGACTAGAAAAGGGGCAATATTATAATACTAAGGAATATTTTACAATTCAAAAGTTAAGTTAAAAATAATAACAATTTACAATGCCTCAAGATGGGAGGGTACCTGTCCGGCCAATCAAAGCCTCCCAACTAAGTGAGAGGCGCATTAAAAAATTGTACACAATGAAATGAAATGAATTAAAAAAGACAATAGAAGAATGCATATTAAAAGAAAATACTCTGCCATAGGTTTACGTAGAATAGTTCCGAAAAAAACTGCAAGGATTACGTTAAATCTTAATAACAGGGTTCATGTAGATACAATATCAATACCAAAATCCAAAAAAGAGATCACTTAAAAAAAGAGGAACTGGCCCGAAAGTCAAAAAGTGCAGTGTTAAAAACAGGTACAATCAAGGGCATCGCGCACTACGGCCCATTCAACCATTGTTACTATGCACAAACTTTTCAAAAAGAATTCAATAAAAACAATGACAAGTGAAATCTAGACAGCATGCCGTGAAGCGGCTTACCAAAACTCAATTTTGAACGGTGACCAAAAATACAATTTAAAAGTTAAGCCAACTACACAGAAGCTCCATAAAATCACTTAACACTAGCCTGGACACATAATTTTAAAAACTCTCAAATATTGATAAAGGGTCAAACTCTGCACTCATGACTTACCTTAAAGTTAGTGACTCCCGTTAAAACATAACTAAGTAGTACACGTCGTTACGCGATGGTACCAAGCAGCAGAGTGCCCAGGGCTCAGACAATTAAAAAAATCTAAAGTACAGAAGTCTGGAATACACATGCGCTTGGAAAGGGGAAGGGTAAGGCATAGAGGTTGAAGGAAAGGACAAGGGTAGGGGAGACGACTGAGCGCGCCATCGTCTGCCGAGAGTCGAACCCGCATAGACAGCGTCAAAGTAAAGACCACTCAAAGGTAACACAGGACGATGCAATTTTTTTTCTCAAAGAGGCAAGTTGAGCAGTTTTACTAGATCCAATAGTGTAACTAAGTATGAACACCATTCTTTCGATATACTCATGCTCTTTTTTTTAAATGCGCCAAGTTGAACAACTTCTTAAAAAATATTACAACCAAGTTTTCCGTTGATACAATCGAGCCAAAAGAAAGCATTTTTCTTACATTCCCACATTTATGCCATCCAAATGGAGGGTCAATGAGAAACAGTTGGCTCCTAAGTCAATGAGTTCGGTACAGGCTGAGAATTACCAAAAATACACATACCTTCTGCTTCTGTAGGCTGCACAGACGAGCTTTCGCCAGATTTAAGGAGAAGATTTGCAACGTCAGATGCAGAAGTTGAAGACTCATACGAAGACTGTTTCTTTCCTCTATTAAAGAATGATGTTAGAGTTTTTATTTTTTATTAGCACTGTTAGCAGATTCCATGACAATTATATGTCAATGCTTATTCTGTTCTTGCACAAACACAAAGCATTTAACAAGAACACAATGTACTCTATTAACACACAACAGACTAAATTATAGATAAACTAAGAGTAGCAACTGACATGCGAGACACGGAAACCACTACTGACTTATAAGTATTGAGGGTGTAGGGAGGAGTGTGTGCCAGGTAGGGAGCAACGGCACGTATACCAGTTATCTGCTAGACGTAAACAACTCACAGCACTTGTAGGATATGTTTAGGCAACAGCAGTGTCCGTCACACACCATATAAGGAAGTGATAGTATCTTTCATATAGAAATATAATATCAATTAATACTTAATGTTAAAATAAAACATAGGCCTGACTCTCCCTGATGCATACCAACTACAAAATAAATATTATAATTTATAGGCACACTATTAGTAAAAATTTCATTTTAAGTAAAAATTAAATATTTTAATATTAAGAGAAGTTGTGATACATATATGACTTATTTAGGAAACAATCAACATGTAATACAATGTGTGATTTTTCAAAAGTTTGATTCAAGCAGTGTGGAGATACCGTGAACAGACTATACATAATACAAGATAAAGTTGTGAGAACAGTAAAAATTTACAATAAAAATTTTAAATCTACCTTTACTGGCAGAGGTGATTTTAAAATTATTGCATTAGTCTTATGTTTGTAGACTAGTTTATTTTAGATTATCATGTTGATAAAGATAATGTTTTTCTGTTTTATTTTTCTTCAATTTTGAACACCACAATATATCTTGAGCACAAAAGGTTGGGTTGAGAGGTTTCGATCAGTGCTTAACAGCAAGGTCTTGAGTACCGGTGAAGGTGAAATGAGATGAGGGTGAAGCAGGGCAAGGGAAATGTAAATGCCCTCAGAAAACCTGTTGGCCAATGGCAACATCTAACTTACCACTTTTCCCACGTACGAAAATGTGGGTCACCCCACCTAGAACTGAACCTGATTCACCTTGGTGACTGATGAGTAAATAGACTACAGCACCACCATGCCCCTCAATTAGAAATAATGACATTAACAGCCTAGACTCTCCACAAAATATTTTATTTTATGCATGTGATGCCTTCTTGAATTGAAATAAAGTTATGCAATGCTCAGTTGTTGCCAGAAACGTTTACATCAACAATTAAGTATAACGTGATTTATATACCAAAGGTGAACTGGTAGTTTTTTTTTAAGATTATAAAAGAGTGTTTGTCAACATGCAGCATAGTCAACAAAGGGGAGTCTACCCTGAAGGTGCGGCTTGGGGAGTACGACGTCACCACTAACCACGAGTCCCTGCGGCATGAGGAGTACGGAGTATCAGCAGTGGTGGTGTACCCAGGATACAATAATGCAACCCTCGTACATGATATAGCACTCCTGAGGCTGCGGCATCCTGCAAAGAAGCGACCCAACATTGACGTGATTTGCCTCAATTCACAGTCAGACTGGCCTCACAATACTAGCTGCATCATTACTGGCTGGGGACGGAGCACCGAAGGTATGAAGTAATATGTAAAAATTCTATCCCTACTCTAAGGAATTTACCATTTAGTTTATTTCACCAAAATTTTCAAAGAACAAAAATATAAGCATATTATTTTGTTCCTATTACACAGATACTCAATGCATTTTATTTTTAGGGCCCATTACAGGCAGTATACTCATTAAACTGAATGACATAAATTAATATTGTAATATATTACTATGTTAGGGAACCGTGCTGGACAATGTCCTCGAAGTCCACATCCCACAGCAACCATCCCTCTATATTCAGTAGTACCATGCCGATAAACTGTTGTTTACTATAATTGCCCGCAAGTAGACTCATTTGCAAAAAAAATTGACTACCCTGAAGATGTCATTGCAAGGGCACGTAAGTGGCACAGGGCATGGTAGTATGTATACAGGAAACAGCAAAATATTGTACCATACAAAGCATGTATTGTAGAGGACCAACACATGCAGAATGCACTTAGTATGGTGTTGGGTCACCTGTGGCATAGAGAGAGATGGCGATATGATCGAGCATGGAGGCATACATATGTTGGATATTTTGCTGAGCAAGATCATGCCACAGCTGGACAATGTCACTGGTCACCAGGTTTTCTCAGGGATCTCTCATTTCCCCTGTCCCTTCATTCCAGCACTGCTCCATACTTACCTCACTTCACCCTCATTGGTTCTCAAGACCTCGACGTTAAAAGCCACCCAAATTTCTTCACTCACTCAAAAAATTTATTTTGAGGAAACAACATATCTGAGGCTTTTTATTACAGCTATAAAATTGTTTTGTTTTATGCAGTGGGTAGAAAAACACAATCTGAAGCACTGTCAAACTAAAGACATAGGTGTGACCATGGGGTTACGCAACAGATCATGTCTTAGGAAAAGGTTAAAAAAAAACTAATATTCACCCCTGTGGCTTACAACCACCCAAGCATGAGATAAATACTCATAGTAATTTTAGTCTTATTTGTTGGTTTCATTTAGACACTAGAAGGAAATGGGCCCCAATATTTTTAAAAGGAAACATTACAGATACATCTACGTGTCTTGACTCCCGAATCCTCTGAATGGATCACCCCTTACAAGAACATTGCCAACTTTGGCAATACGTAGGACTGGCTCTTTGAACATACACAAGATTTAACATTGTACTAGCATACTTTATTTCAGTTATCAAAAGCTATACTTTTACTAGCAGGCCACATTAAAATAATTAATATCAAGAAAGATATTGCTATGATGGTTCACAGGTGCTCCTCACTCCGTTGTCCTGAAAGAAGTACCAGTTCCCTTGTGGCAAAACTCCGACTGCCAGGTTGCACTTCGGAAACAATTCGGGGACACTTACACCCTTCCTGAATCATCGCTCTGTGCTGGTGCTGAAGGAAGGGATGCTTGTGATGTGAGTACATGCCTGATACTACCAACACCAGAGACTGCTGGTCAGCGTAAATTACTATTACATGGAGCTTCCTCTTGTTTTCACAGATCCACAGATATAGTCCAAACCATAACTAATAAAGTGGAACCCTTTACTTACATTCTTGTATATATAGCTATCATTTAAGAATCCTCACATTTTTCCATTATGTTTACTGCTTTAATTTCCTCTCTGTAACTGTGCTGACATTTTCCAATCTCTGAAAAAATAACTGTTTAGTTCATGACCACAAAACTCTTATGCAGTTATCCTTAAAGGTAAAATTCTAGATAGACATGTGATTAATTCAACTAATAGGTGTGCACACAGGGTGCACCCTCCCCCTCCTAATGTAGACATTCAATGCAGTGATTTCACCAACAGATTTGTTATCAACCGAGTATTGCTGTCATAAACAAGTGCAATCAATCTTTGAACACGGGTGCTTTGCATGAAAGTTCATGCCCATTTAAAATTTGTTGACACTTATTGTGTCAACAATATATATACAACAATTAAAATCTATGACAATAATTATGGGAACATACAGGAAAAAAATTACAGAACAAGAATAATTTAATGTGCATGTTTTCAAGACACAGCATAACCTGTAAATGTAATTGGTATTTCATGATTTGGTTAATTTAGTCTATCCAATATTTGCTTTGTCAGATTTTTACCTGAATACATTTCTGCCCCATTTTACTCAGTACACCAAAAGTCATGATAGTAAACGTCATTTTCATAAGAGACAATCATAAATGAGTCTTGTCTCCACATGAAGTATTTCATCTCCAAATATTGTATGTTCACGGCCAGAATGACCAGGAGTAGAATGACACAGGAAATACACTAACCTGGCCGAGGGGTTGGAACAATTTTTATATCACATGGTGTGCAGTGCATAGGTAATGGAACATTTAAAATGTAGGTAATAATTCATGAAACTTTTAATGTTAGTAAAGATGGATGGATTTCTCATTTCAATTTACATTACAAGAAATTTAGCAGACCTTCCCTAAGAGAAATGTCTAGGCATACCTATGAGCAACTGCAAACAAACATAGAAAATTGTTCACGATTTGAAGAATGATATCAAAGATATGTGAGAGTGATTTTAGTGATGGTGATCCTGACCAACAGCTAGATACACTTAACTGTGCATGTTCATGTGAAGACTATGCATTAATTGATAGTGAAGTCTCACGTGAAATTCAGACTATTTATGCTATTTGTGCAACATTTCATAATTCAGATTAAGATGCTGAAGAACTGGAAGACAAGAGAGTGCTTGCAACTCTTTTTCAGGCCTGTCAGGTTCTCATAATACATACTTCCTTGTTGATACGCCAAACTGGTATACCTTACAAGAATATTAATTATTTAAAGAAAGGGTAATTATTTAGATGTGGTAGCAAACACCAGGTAAAACAAACAAAAAACTGAGTAGTTTTGTAAATAGTAATACATAATCATTTTACAGATTTTACTTCTAAATGTTTTAATCATGTGTTTTACTCATAATTTATGTAATGCTGAGTTTATATGAAAGAACATACACTGCACAAACATTTACAATTACACTGAAGAGCCAAAAAAACTGGTACACCTGTCTAATATTGTGTAGGGCCCCCGCGAGAACGCAGAAGTGCCACAAGACTATGTGGCATGGACTCGACTAATGTCTAAAGGTATGCAGGAGGCATTTCATACCATGAATCCTGCAGGGCAGTCCACAAATCCATAGGAGTGCGAGGTGGTGGAGATCTCTTCTGAACAGCACGTTACAAGGCATCCCAGATATGCTCAATAATGTTCATGTCTGGTGATTTAGGTGGCCAATGGAAGTGTCTAAAGTCAGAAGAGTGTTCCCTGGAGCCACTCGGTAGCAACTCTTGATGTGTGGGGTGTCGCATTGTCCTGCTAGAATTGTCCACGTCCGTCGGAATGTAAAGTACATGAATGGGTGCAGGTGATCGGACAGGATGCTTACGTATCTCTCACCTGTCAGAGTCGTATCTAGACGTATCAGGGGTCCCATTTCACGCCAACTGCACACGCCCCATACCATGACAGAGCCTCCACCAGCTTGAACAGTCCCCTGTTGACATGTAGGGTCCATGGATTCATGAGGATGTCTCGATACCCATACACGTCCATCCGCCCAATACAATTGGAAACGAGACTTGTCAGACAAGGCAATGTGTTTCCAGTCATCAACAGTCCAATGGCGGTGTTGGCGGGACCAGGCGAGGCGTAAAGCTTTGTGTCGTGCAGTCAACAACGGTACACGAGTTGGCCTTCGGCTCTGAAAGCCCATATCAATGATGGTCCGTTGAATAGTTTGCACGCTGGCACTTGTTTTGATGCCCCAGCATTGAAATCTGTGCCAATTTGAGAAAGGGTTGCATGTCTGTCACGTTTAATGATTCTCGTCAGTCGTCGTTTGTCCCGTTCGTTCACGATCTTTTTCCGGCTGCAGCGATGTCGAAGATGTGATGTTTTACCGGATTCCTGATATTCACGGTACACTCGTGAAATGGTCGTACGCGAAAATCCAAATTTTATTGCTACCTTGGAGATGCTATGTCCCATCTCTCGTGCGCCGACTATAACACCACATTCAAACTCACTTAAATCTCAATAACCTGCCATTGTCGCTGCAGTAACCGTTCTAGCAACTTTGCCAGACGCTTATTGTTTTATATAGGCGCTGCCGACCGCATCGCGTTACTCTGATTGGTTCCATACCTCTGTTATTTGCATACGCACGCCTATACTAGTTTTTTTGGCTCTCCAGTGTAATTACTAACTATTTGTGCAAACAAATTATGTAAGTGGAATTTTGTTTTGTTTGATATGGACCTGTGCATGAATAATATTCCTGCACACAAAGCTTTCCTGCACGAAAAATATTTTATTCACTTCTTGAGAAATGTTATAACAGGGATCTTCATATAACATGATTTAAGTTTAACTAATACTTTTGATATTATGTAGACCTAGTACAAGCATAATAAGTACATTTACTTCTGTTTTTTTATTTATAAAAATTGATTCATTTTAGAATAAATAATATGCTTCATCTTGACAATGAAAAAAATTACGAATATGTACATATGGATTTATTTACACATTTTATTAATCATATTTTATTTTTGATATATATTTACAATAGTCTATATTAAATATATTTTGTATCTATTTGGTACATAAACATAGAGTGAGTCAACATACAATTTAATTCGATATTTTTAAATCTTGTCCACTAGTTCCATACTTTAATCTCATTCTACTCCTGTTTCATATTTTACATAAAATATCTTTATCAATACACCTGTTCTAACTATGGACTGTAAATTACAAAAGATAACTGTTGCTTTGGGTGAGCCCACTTCAAAGCATTTTTAATGCAGTAATATAGTTAGTAATAGATACAAGCAGAACTCACACAGTTGCACATGGCCAGTGGTGTAACATCACAAGATGCCGAGATGCATAGGGTTCATTTGCAAAAATTTATATATCTATATTTTTAATGTGTGTGCTGTATGGTAAGTTTTGCCACATGCATATGTGGCACAGAAATGTCAGCAGCCGAGTTTTCCCTTCTCTATTCTTCATGCCTTCTGATCCTAAGTGAGATGCCTTCTCCCCCAGGCTGGCATTTAGTAGTTGTATTTGCAGGGTATGTTGCGAGGAGCAAGGTAAGGGACAAGATGCACAGACCAGCATGTCTTCACACTGTTCAGATGTGCAAGATGCCAGCACAAAGGAAGATAATGAAGAAGATATCACCTTTCCTTCTGTTTCAGAACGAGAAAGGCATGCAACATCTTTTTTGCAGCTATCTGTAGTCTCAGATGAGTGCTTTGGTTTCCTAATATTGTGTCAAAAAAAGTTTCGCAGCAGTAATGCATACACAAACCCTGTAATGCATATTAATACTGCATGCCTCTGCAGTTATATCTGCAAACAACAATATGTAAAAATATTTAAACAAAAAAATATTTTAAACCTTAGAGATACATTTTTTTTTTCAAAGGAAAAATCTTGGACTGTACACTAGTGGGAATGCATTGAGGAACATTTAATAAACATTTTTCCAATCCAAATAGGATTTACAATAACGTGTAACAGCTGGAGAACTTGAGCGCGTCAGCGTCTCTAGGGGCTTTTATCTGTGCTTGGTCAGGGAGCACACTTAGAGCTGGCTTCAATGGGGCGGCATCTGGAGGATCTGCAACTGTGCACAAAGTCGGGCTGTGCGAGGTGAGGACTCCGGGTGACTGGTGTAAGGGTATTTGCAGACTTACCTCTGGAACTCCTCACCCAGGGCTGTCGTGGGCTCTCGTCCTGGAGAGCTGTCTGCAACTCTGGTCGTGGCACCAGGTGATGAGCGGCACCTCTGATCTCGTCCCGAGGCGGACGTGGTGTCTGGCCGGCGGCCGTCGAAGTCACTGGTGCTGGTGCATCTGTAGACTCGGCCTCCACTCCCAGGGTGAGAGGCTGTCCTTGGTGGAGGAGCTGGCCCACCGGATGTACGGCTCCAAGAAACCTAATTAGGGGACCGAGAAGTTGGCAGGGTGGACTGCGAAGTGAGGCTTCGTCAGTCGTCGGGTGGCTTGAGCTCATTCCCAGGAGTTCAGGCAGCTGAAGGCTGGTGTGGGTAGATTCCCTGAGGAATGACGAGCAGCAAGGACAGCAACTGTTCTTTAATCGTTCCACCTTCCTCTTTGTCTGCAGCCGAATGGCATGTACAGGTAGGGTGCTAGTTCACCCTCAAAGAAGCTGCAGTGTTTCCATAAGTGCCCAAGTTACTCCTTGTCAGGCCTGGCACTCCTGATGGGTCTATACGCTCTGGAAGGAGTGGGTTAACTAAATTGGATGGCTTAAATGCTTCGTAGTGTCTCTTGATAGTGGTCAGGGCTCTACTGTAGTGCACACCTGTTCCACAGTATGGGTGGCCGTTGAATATGTGGTGTTTTGACGTACGTGCAGTCCTGGTTAGGGACAGCCTGCAGTCCTACACTAGTTTTGGAAACTGGTTGAAATCTTGCGGTCCCCTGCCACTTCCTTGCGGGAAACGCTTACCAGGATGGGTGTGGTTCACAGTTTGTTTGAGACACAGAAAAGAGGTAGTTGGATTAAAATAGGTGTTATATTCCCTTGAGTATATAACACGGTGACCCGTATTATCTCCTACTTCTATCACTCCTAAGGATAACCCACGGAATTGGTTAGGTGGTAAGACAGGGGAAGGTGCATGTAAGCTTGAAGAGCGAAGACATGAAGGGCGGAGCTTGAAGAGCGGGTAGAGCAACAACTAAATAACCATGATAACAACTAAACCGTGAAGTCTGTTAGTCCTTAAGGGACTTGTGGCACCACTGGGTGTAAGTTTGGGGATGTGGTGATGCTAGAAGGCAAGTGTCTGGGGGGAGGGGGGGTGACAACTCTTCGGAGCTTTAAGGGGTGGTTGAAGGTGTGTGATGGTTGCGAGAGTACACTAGAGGTTCTCATAGATGGTCCTCAAGAGGACAGCTGAGGGTAGAGAGCTTTGGCACATAACTTGTGCTAAGGCGAGCTACCGGAACAACTGGAGTTTCTGCCGGGCACACAGCATAATATTTTGCTGGCTGGCACACCTTTCGGGTCCTCTTACTTCAACTGCTTGCTTCGGGCGGTATCTGCCGCTCGCTTAGGGGCAGACTTGGCTTGTATTGCCGACTGGCTCTGCTTCTCCCATCTTTGGTAGGCAGGGGCGATCGCGTGACTATCTTTAACACTGCAGAACAGCCCTCTCTGTTTCTTGTGTTGTCCGAGGAGGGTTGTTACCAGCCTAGGAGGCGGCCGGTCGGGGTTCGTATCTCCGTTGGGTGATGTGGCGTGTACGTAATGATTAAAAGTCTATGCAAAAAAAGACAGTCTAAATTAGCATCATGCGTCAACAATACAAATTGAGTGTAGAGGGTATTCTGATTCACCGGTTTGCAATCATTAGACCAAGGGTCATATCGCAGGTCATCTGACAACACGAGTGCAGTTAGCTGTACGATTCCGTTGTGTGTGTATCACAGTGTATCTCTGCAATCCCTGGAAAATGACGGCGAGCACCAATTGAACAGTTAAGTGACTTTTGAGTATGGCTGTATAGGACTCCGAGAGGGTAGCTGTATATTCTGCAGAATTACCACTCACTTGAGGCATTAGATGTCAGTGGTTCATCGGTGACAGAGAAGATGGGTGACAGAAGGTTCCCACAGCTACCTAGCTTCACCAGTGCCATCTTGCTGCACTGAAGAATGCCTGGACAAAAGGACCGTTCAGGCTGCCCTGACTTACAAAACAGCAAACACACATGCAATTAAAAGTCATGTATCTGCACAAACAATAAAAAATCAATTATTGGAGGTAAGTTTTACATTTTCATGTTACCCTGGCACATTTACCTCCAACACCTGCTTATCATCATGAACGTCTCAAGTGGAGTCAGGAGTGTATGTGTGTGTTGGAGAGGCAAATGGAAAGCAGTGGTGTTTAGTGATGAGTCATTTCTGCCTTGGACAAAATTATGGCCTTGTTTACGTTCGTAGACATGCGAGTGAGTGGAAAAATCCATTGTGTAATTGCACTTGCCATACGAGAACCACGCCTGGAATTATAGTATGGGGAGTAATAAGCTACACATTCAGATCGCCTCTGGCGTTCATTCCTGTGAGCACGATGAGTGCATCATACATCCGTGATGTCAGTCCTGTACTCCTACCATATCGTAACACGCTGCAGGAACCAATATTCTAGCACAATAATGCTTGTCCCCATGTTGCTGGGCAAAACAGTGTGTTCTGCTCAATATAAGCATGCTACCCTGGCCTGCTAGATCTCCAGGCCTCAGCCCCATTGAGCATGTGTAGGACATGATGGGATGGCATCTGACATCCAGCCCAACCCCAGCAATGACCATCACCCACCTATGTGAAGATTTACAGTGAGCGTGGGATACCATGCCCCAGACATTCAGCATTTGTACAATAGTTTGTATGCCAGAATTGCTGCAGGTGTAGCGGTTCAGGGTATTTATACTCCTTATTAAAATATCTGCTGTATGTGTTGCATTTAATGTTCCGGATGTCCCGTGGAATTGATGTTATTGTCAGTCATACATACCACCACCTTCTTCTTGTGTACCAACTCTGGGGCAGATATGTATTCTTACAGTGTTCATAATGCATTTTTACTACCGTATTATACCAATTCAGCTAATGAACTACTCCATTTGGCATTCCCAAGTCAAAATCTTACACTACATCACTACTGCAGTAGCAGTACCAGTACAAGTACAAAATACCACAATACACTTTGGCACAATGAATAACACATTTCCAAATTTACACTACTTTACAAAAATCATGCCACAGTTCCAACGCAGGGTATTTGAACACCTAATTAATGGTCTATAGAGGCCTATCTTGATATAGTGTCATTACCTGGATGTTGTTAAATGACATACTTAAGGTGCTATTGAAGAGGGGGAAGCTTGTCTTCAAACAAAATCAGGTTGTTTGGCACTGGGATTCTCACATACCAGCAAATTGGCATAATGCTGCGGGGTATGGAGGTAATTCTGGTACAATGTTTCAAAAAATTACAATGCAGCCATTTAACAACCTGGCAGCACAGCAAACAACAGATGAGAAAATTGTAGGTTCTGGCAGAATAGCAAGTGGCAAAAAAAAAAAAAATTGATCGCCAGAATGAATTGCACGAGTACAACTAAGGTTAGCACAAAGTATCGTCATAGCCCAACGTGTCCCAAATGCAATTTACTTGTGCACATGTGCCACTAGGGGGCATGCATATCCCTTCATCATGCATAGCTGCAGGACACCGAATAAGGCCTCAATATGTAGCAGTGTGAGCTATAGAGCCAAGTTCAGTGAACACGCAGCACGCCCTGACGGTGCATTCCACAACCCTTTGCTCAGCTAGATGAGTTTGAGAGAGGCCACGTTAATGGTCTCCGAGTAGACAGGTTGGATGTTTGGCACATTGCTCACTACTTGAAATGTTCTGTCTACACTGTGAGTTGGTGTTGGACACAGTGGGAAAAGGAGGGTACACACACCCGTTGTGAAGGCTTGGGTCAACCTGGGCACACCACCAGCAGAGAGGATCATTTGATTGTGCAACAGGCTGTAAACAATCCATGACCATCACTGCACATCATCCAGCGACATGTCACGGCAGCTAGGGATAAGTCTGTGTCCACCAGTACAATATCCAGGCAGCTAGCAGAGTGGGATGTGTCATCACTGCATCCCGTAAGTCTACCATTATGACCTGAGCATCGCTGAGCACGTGTGACCTTCTGCTGGGTACGGACAGTATAGCACCTTATGGACTGGCGATCAGTGGTGTTCAACGACAAAATCACGGTTCTGTAACTTCATTGTAGAGTAGCATACCACCCCAACATAAGGTGCCATGATGTGGGGTGCAATTTCCTATGATTCCTGTACCCCAGTGGTGGTTATTGAAGGAACACTGACAGCGCAACGATATGTCCAGGAAATTCTGCAACCATTTGCATTCTCCTTCCTGGTGCAGCTTGACAACCCCATTTTTCAGCAGGATAATGCCCGGCCTCACACAGCATGAATATGTTGGGCCTGTCTTCATGATGCCAACATGCTTCCATGGCTAGCAAGGTCCCCAAACCTCTCGCCCATAGAAAACTTTTGGGATCAGTTTGACCGGCAACTTTGGCCAGCAGCAACTATAGCAGATCTGGAGGGTCAGTTGCGCCAGCTGTGGTAGGAGCTTCCTCAGGAGAACATCCGACGTCAGTATGCATTCATGCCTGACCATATTGCCGCCCATCTCCAGGCTACAGGTGGTCCACCACCATACTAAGTGCATCCTGCAAGTGTTGGTCCCTTGCAATACATGCTTGGTGTGGAACAATGTTCTGATATTTTCTGCATACATACCACTATGTCCTGTGCTTGTACCCACTTATGTGACCCTGCGATGGCACCTTCACCGTGATCTATTTTTGTGCAAATGTGTGTGTGTGTGTGTGTGTCTGCGCCTCTCTGTCTTCGTATGTGTGTGTGTGATATGTGGTAGAAATGCACTTCTGAACAAGAACTTGAAATTTGAGAAATTACATCCATCATCTTCTCTAGTTTGGTAAATACAAATTTCTGTATTCCATTGCATTTATTATTAAGTATTAATTTTCTTTGCCTGTCCGAGTTATCCAAAGTTCAGGATATCGAGGTCCAGGATATTGAGAGTATACTGTATAAACTAACTGCAGTGGAATTTTAACTATTATTTGAACTGAAACCAATAAAATTAATATTTTATAGAAAAGGGGGAAGAAATACATAAATAGGAACATGTAATTTTACAAACAGTAAAAATATTGTTTACAAGTGTGAATTTGATGTGGGTATAAGAACACTTTTGTTTGCAACACATATGTATGGTTTTTCTGTAAACCATAATAATATTATAAATTAACTTCATACTGTACATGGTCTTTGTCTGGAATTTGCAACAAATGTTTTTCTTATAATATTTTGCAAATGTGAGATCATTCAATTTTCTAACACACATTTGCATTATCAAAAATAGTGAAAGCAACTGAAATTAAGTATCTTATTGTGTTAATTTTGCACAACATAAAATGGTTTTCAGTATTTGCAGTTGAGAGTGAAAAAACACCCAATCTGACAAAACATAATCACAAAATACTAAAACAGAAAAGACTGAAAGAAAATATGATTGTAAATAAGCACATGTACAGAGGATAGTTTTAAAAAGCTGTTTTCTAGTTATGAGGTTCATAAAGCCAATACGTTTAACAGTATGAGTATTGTATTAACCTTCTCCTTCCACCAAAATTGTAATTTTACGGAGCAATTTATTTGCCTCAGGGTGACGGAGGTGGACCAATGGTGTGCGAGAGGCATGGCCAATGGTACCAGGTGGGAATAGTTAGCTACGGGATTGGCTGCGGCAGGCACAGTACCCCCGGCGTCTACACAAGAGTGGCCACCTACCACCAGTGGATACTGGACACAGTGCTGAGATTTCGCAGGACAAGGTAGCATGCAAGCTTTGCAGCAAAATCAGCTTAACATGTTACAATGCCCACACATTTTCGTGTTACTTCAACAGCCTTCAATAGACTCACAGAAGAAATCTTTGGGCAAAATGTATTTGTCAATGTGGTGTGCATAGTTTTCAGCAGCTTGGCGGAAGGTAAAATGTTTTCCTGACCCTTTGTCCTTTCACCTCCCTAGACCCAGTGAACTCGTAAAATAATACAGAGGAAATAAAGGTCTCTGTTTATTTTACGTATTGTACACATATATATTCAAAACACAAAAAAATATTACAACTATTTAATTTATACAATACATATTCATTTAGCTTACTAAGTTTAGCTTCGTGAACCAGCTGCAATGCCAGACATGTACCTACTGTTTGTCAAAGGAATGAATAAATGGTTTTGTGTAATTCTTGGGTTTTATTATTTTTTGAGAGAAAATGTTGCTGGTGCCTGGAGTAGCCACCTGTATTGTAGAATGAGACAAAAGCCACACCAGCATTGACACTGCCTTAGGTAAGTTTTTAAAAAACTCATTTAAATTAAAATATTTTATTTTTAAGTTTTAGCAGTTATTAAAATCTGAAGCAAAACCGTACTCATCTACAGTAGTCCAAAGTGGGAGGCCAAAGGTGATATGAATAATGCATTAATGCTTAACAACCTAATATGTTCTACACTACAAATTTTGCAGAGGAAAAAGAGAGAGAGAGAGTGTGTGTGTGTGTGTGTGCACGTGCACGCGCACATGCATTAACACAGACAGTGTTGCAAATAACCCTTTACTATTCTCTCCTCATACAGAATTACAATATCANGTGTGTGTGTGTGTGTGTGCACGTGCGCGCGCACATGCATTAACACAGACAGTGTTGCAAATAACCCTTTACTATTCTCTCCTCATACAGAATTACAATATCACAATAACTGAATTTAGAGGATCAGACATTGTAACCTCTTGAAATACTATGAAGTGTTGGAGGGCATCATTGCTAATTCACTAGCACTGTCAAATATAGTGAAGTGTTTACCTGCAAGACAGAGCCACAATAATTGTTTCTCGCAGACATGAAACCTGCAAAAATAGTATTTACTGAGCATTTGTGACAATGTTCCTTTATCTTACTTTCCCACGATAACATCTACGAGTGGTATGCATAAGAAAAAATTGAATACGGTAAAAATTTTAGAAGACCGCTGTAGTGAATCTAATTACGATATATCTAGTGATTTGAATGATGAGTGTGCCTTCAGACACCGACATAACATTACTGGAAGTGACAAAGAGTTACTGCAAATGGTGAATATTACTGGTAAAGAAAATCCTTGCAGCTATAGGAAATGACCCAATAAAAATAATGATCCACTGGAAATTCCTTTTACAAGGAAATCCAGGAGTGTGTGCATTTATTCTGAGGAGTTTAGGGATAAATCAGTACACATTTCAAATGTTACAAACATTTTTGAACAGTCAGTTTTAGAAACTTTTTTCACAGGAAACAAAAAGGTATGCTTTGCAAAAGCAATGCAGTAAAAAAATATATATATATGGAAGGACAATAGTTTGACACTACTCTCTGAACTGCAAGCCTATATAATTTTATGTATTATTACATCTGGGTAAAACAAACCCTCATGCAAATGTATTGGTGAAAACAAGGCATTGTAAATACATATATATTTATTCTGTAACAATGCAGTTCAAACTATTTGTTTGATTTAAAAGTTTTTACATTTCTCAGACAATAAAAGTGTTAAACAATCTAACAAGAAAAAAAAAAATGTGTAATAGATCACATGAACAACAAATACAACATTTTTTTACACTTCCCAAAAACATTTCTGTGAACGAAAGCCTCATGAAATTCAAAGGTAGGCTGGCCTTTGTCAAGTACAATCCCAAGAAAATTGCATGATTTGGCATTAAATTATACCTAAACTTTGTGAATCTAGCTTTGGTTATTGTGTAAGTTTCAAAATATACGTAAACGATTTACCATGATTTGGGTACATATTGAACAATGGCAACTGGTACACACCACCATAATTATTCTACCAATTGTTGTCACAAAATATTCATGTTGTTGGGGACAGTCCGGCGACACACAAAGAACATTCCTCAAGAACTGGCACACTTGGAAACAAAACCTAGAGATGTTCACTCAAGAAAACAAGGTGGGGAGATGTTAGTAGACCCACCTCAAGCCAAATCATGTAATAGTGAGTGAAAAGATTTGGGCTACTCTTAACATCGGGGTCTTGAGAGCAGACGAGGTTGAAGTGCGGTGAGTATGGAGCAGTGCTGGAATGAAAAGGCGGAGGAAATGGAAGATCCCCGAGAATACCTGCCGACCAGCGGCATCATCAGGCACGATTCCCNGACAGTCCGGCGACACACAAAGAACATTCCTCAAGAACTGGCACACTTGGAAACAAAACCTAGAGATGTTCACTCAAGAAAACAAGGTGGGGAGATGTTAGTAGACCCACCTCAAGCCAAATCATGTAATAGTGAGTGAAAAGATTTGGGCTACTCTTAACATCGGGGTCTTGAGAGCAGACGAGGTTGAAGTGCGGTGAGTATGGAGCAGTGCCNAGGTTGAAGTGCGGTGAGTATGGAGCAGTGCCGGAATGAAAAGGCGGAGGAAATGGAAGATCCCCGAGAATACCTGCCGACCAGCGGCATCATCAGGCACGATTCCCACTTGCAAAAATCCCGGAGTGACCCACCCGGGGATTGAACGCAGTTCGCCTTAGTGGGAGGCGAGCAGGCTAACCGCTCAGCCACCGCAGCCCTGAATTATGTAATAGATTATAACAAATGGATGGAAAGTATTGATAGGCAAGACCAGATATTGACCTGTTTCCCAGTTATGTGAAAATATGTGAAAGAGTACAAAGAAATACTTTTCTATCTTCTAGATGTGTGCTTGTACAATGGCCACATTGTGCGCTGCAAAGTAAGACACAAGAAGAATTCACTTTCCAGTTTTTGCTAGTATCTGATAATCGTTCAGAATTTTTAGATTTTGTTAGTCTAAATAATCTCAAAGTTTGAAAGGGTTCTCCCAAGTTACATATTGCTACTAAAAGGTGATGCAATCTTATACCTTATGTGGTACCATTGGATTTAAACCAAAGAACACCACAAATGACTGATAAAGGATACTCTGGGTTGATTGTGAGGGTAGTGGAACAATCTCCTTTCTCTATGACAGGCTAGCAATGTAAACCACTATGCCACAAAAACCAACTGGAGGTACCTGCTGTTCCATCTGCAGTGTGGTGCTGCATGGTTAGAAAACCTAGACAATTAAGGTTTATATAGGAGTGAACAAACAACTGTGCTTGATGTGACCTAAATTAAGACTGTCTAGTAATAGTACTTTAAAATTATTTAGTGTCCTTATATGCATTATATACAATTAGTATAGTCAGATCAGGTACAACATACAAATGAGGACATTGTCATCAAAAAATAATTATCAGAACTAATGTAAATGTGCGGGAAACATCAGCTAACACACCAAACCAAGAAAAACACTTAACTGGAAGTGATACTGAAATATTAAAAAGGCCTGGGTCCTAATAATGTACCACATAAAAAAAAAAAAAAAAAAAACTAGAAATTAGGTTACTGACCTAATGAAAACAACAAAATTTGCAGTTACTGAATAAATTTTTCTATTTATTATTTATATTGCATATTCAACAGAATGTTTGACTAAATACCGACACGACTTAAAATTAGAGCTGGGCCGATGCCGATCATGATGCCGATTACGGTGTTTTTGACATTTATTATGATCAGTTTCTTGTCTGCTGATCTTTTACACAGATTAGTGCTCGTTTACATTTCCTATTTCACATTTAACACCAAATCAACTGTATTGAAAAAATTCATAGCAAAAATTTGTTTTTTCTTATACTATACTAGTATTTAGTTGCTTAAATGTAAGTTTCGGCCCTAAGTTTTGAATGCGAACCTATGGTACCATAAATAATAAAGCACTAATATATTTTTTTGGCTGTACATGGTGAGGAATCAGCGTAATTAACTGTATATTCTTTCTTGTCACAAAATAAAACCAGCATGTCAGATGTACGAAAATTTAATTATTTTTATTTCACGTTGCATTGTAAACGATCCCATATTTGATTGGTGGTGAAAATTCGAAGCACTGGCAGCCAGCAGAAAATTTATCACAAACTTGTCCAATTTCGTGAACAACTTCATGGAATTAAATAAAATTAATTATTTTCAAAGGCCTAGTATCCACATGATTAACAACATAAAATACAAAATCATGTAATATTTTATTTATTACATTTATAAGTAGAGATCCGAAAAATTATGAATAGATCATGCCATCGGCGGTGTAAAAAAACCCCAAAGCGCGGTATACACAAATTAAGAAAGTGGTGTTCAGGAATATGTCTTATTTCACAAAAAAATTAAATAATAGGCCTAATAAAATAACATACAAAAAGGTCAATTTGAACAATTACTTATACAGTTGCCTATGCATCCGCTTCTACGCAACGGAGAATGGGCCAACCAAGCATGGACCATTCATGCGGAAATTGTGGCCAGACATTTTTGTTGAGATTGTGTCGTGCACTTATCGACTGTAGACATATTCGATATATCAATTTGTTCAGTTTTTTTTCTCGTTCGTGATCGCGATACGCAATAGTATAAACAGAATTCCCGGCTAGACGTACTTTCATGCCAAAATGAGTGAATTTCACTAATGTGTCGAAACGAAGGTAGAATCGCGGGATTCGTCCAAATTATTCGCATTTCGTGAATTTCACACCAAACAATTTTTCGGGGTCCCTATTTATAAGCAACATGCACATGGCCACGGATTATATAAAGCCAACTAGCCAACGTATTTAGTTAGTGATTGCTTCGACTGTGAATAGATTGTTTAACAATATGAGTGTAGTCAGAAATATACAACCCCTTGACGACATACCACAAAATGCAAAATCCTGCCATATACATATACCACAACAATAAAACATACCGGAAGTATGTGAATTTACTTACCTAGGTAGGCCAAAACAACGTTAATTCAATAAACTTGCTTACATCCAGGTAACACCAACCAGATAGACGAATGTTGCGCACAGAAGCACTCGTTCTTGCACTCCCCATTTTTAAATCACATGCCTTCACACGGTTGGATTCGGACGTCACAACTCACGCATGCAGCTCCACTCCACTCGCCACAAACTGCACTGTATTGCATTTGCCATCCAACTAACCTACGGTAACGTCTCCACATCCACAGTAGACAGGTGACTGCCGATTCGCGTTTGTTACTTTATTTCATTATATTGTTACGTATTTCACCTGTTTTATTTTTGATGTTGTGCTGATTGAAAAAAAATTCTGTACTTGACATTATTTTTAATTTTAAAAATAAATAATCAAGTCAACAGGTGTAATATGTATTATAACATATTTTCATTAACTTAACTTTAAAACACCTATAAACTGTTATGCAAATATTTTCTCACGCAAAAGCATAGAAAAAAACTGCTAACCTGGTTAGATGAGGTATTTTTTAATAAAATCAATTGTGTTATTTTTACAGAGAAGATATACACCCATTCTTAAGAAAGAAATGGAAATTTTCATTATTAATTAATTAATTTACCCATCAAAGATACTTACTGCTGTGACATATTTTACACTGAATAAAATATAAACATTTATCATTCATATGAAACTCAAGTCATATTTTTCTTACGATTTTGGAAGTCTCTACAGTACTTTAAAAAGTTGTGCATTTACTGTATTATAAGGAGAGCCACTTTACTTCTACCTTAAAGATCAGTGGCAACCCAGCATAAACATTCAAATAATAAATCACTTGACTTTCTTGCAAGCAGTGAAAATGAACTTTGCACTTCCTAAAAACTTCTGCAGCCTGCTGTGTTTAGGATTTTTTTCGTGACAAGGGGAGGAGGACCTTTATGTCCATCTATGGTGTAATTTCTCTTGGAAGACATTAAAAATTAGGGATGTCACGCTTGATTCTACGATACCCTCGATTCTTGAAGAATAATCGAGTATCAGAAGTCCAAGAATCGAAGCAACAGAAACCAATTACAGTACTACAAATACATAACCCATCACCTCCCAAAAACGGTTTGAAATTACTTTATTAATGCCAGTAAATGAATCACTCTTGGAAAATTATTTAGTGCGTGAAAATATGAGATGCGGAAATAATCTGAAAATTAAACTGTACTGGCCGTGTTAAAATTTACCATTTAGTATATTAGTATTTAGTAGCTTGAGTTCAGTCGCGATTTGGTAATTTTGTTTTTAGCAAGATTCGTTACATTCTTAAAACTAGGGAAACGCAGGATCCCATACTTCGGGAAAATTTTTGGGAATTCATAACGATTTTCTTGTCTGGCAGGAAATAGTTTTTTTCCTGATATATTCGGGAAAAATTTATGTTCATGTCTGGACATGTTGTTCCAACTAAAATACAAGTCGGGTTTCGTGCAAGAAGCTTTGTATCAACTATTTATGTAAACGATTATGATTTGATGAATAAAATATTGTCGAGAAAGTTTAGACTCTTCTGTTTATTCACAGATTTCAAAATTGTTTCATAAATTAAACAAAATTTTGTATGTCATATATTATGGAACGTTAACAATACGTATTTATTGCGAAAATTAACTAAAACTAGTTGCAAACTTGCACTATTAGGAAGTTCGGTAAACCATGCACACTGAATTTGAGTTATATGCGAGTGACATCTATAAGTTGCAAGTATCGATTGCTGGTTGATATGGGATGCGAGTTTCGATATACATAACCTTAACATCCACGTAAAAATAAGCTAGTACACAATGAATTAATTTGACTCAAAATGTTTAACTATTTTACCGAGATCTAACATGGTGTTTTTTAATACGGGCTTGGTTAAAACGATTTGTAACAAGCCAGCAAATTATCTTTGTTTTCTGTTCGGAATGCATTTGTTTTCAATTGTGTGTTATACTCACTCATCGCCGAGACATTCACAAACTCCAAACGCAGCAAATTTGCTATACAAAAAATTATAATTAATTTACTTAGCTACTTTTCATTTCGTTATCGATAGAGAAATTAGCTTTCTTAGCACACAGATTCGGTATGTTGCATTCATAACCTGCCCGATGATACTTGGCTGTGATTGCAGTTGCACTACGTGATTCACAGACGTTAAAACTTCCACTGAAAGTTAATTTGAGTAAATTTGTTTCTTTGTACACACATTTTACTACCAAAAATGCTACTCTTGCAAATTTTTTAATAATTTCATGTGTTGGTGAAAATTTATCATGTCAAGTGAGGTTTGGAAATATTTTCGAATAAACTATGCGGACGAAACATATATGTATGTACATATTATATTATAAATATATATATTTATATATATAAATATATATGTAGGTTTTCAACATTATCTCATATGCCTCTTTTGAACTTTTGGAATTTCATATGAATATGCTCCCACTGTTTGATTATATTATTTGTTAGTAATAGGCTTACTATGTACTAATGTAGGCCTAGTTGAAATAATTAAATTTCACACCCTCCTATACAGTATTTAGTTCTGTAAAGTAATTGTCTGTAACTAAAAGAATCGCGATTTTTGGAATCAAAAATAGTGTGTGATTTCGGCATCAAGAATCAAAAAAAAAGTGGAATCA
The DNA here is from genome assembly GCA_002778355.1 of Clitarchus hookeri. NCBI lineage: Eukaryota > Metazoa > Arthropoda > Insecta > Phasmatodea > Phasmatidae > Clitarchus > Clitarchus hookeri. The sequence continues at coordinate 130,788 of NQII01000100.1, read as the reverse complement.
TTACATCCCTAATTAAAATATTCAGATAAATTATTATTTTACTAAAACATGTTACAGTATTTTTTCTCTNGGAATCATTACATCCCTAATTAAAATATTCAGATAAATTATTATTTTACTAAAACATGTTACAGTATTTTTTCTCTGAACATGTTTGAACACTGACAATATCAGAATTGTTGTGGGTGAAAGTCAAATCAAAATAAGTCAAGTTTAATCTTACGAATAAATTCACAGGAACCATGAGAAATTGTAAAATCAACATTTGGATATATTTAACATATACAGGATTTTCATGAACAAATTACGATAAACTCCAGAGTGGGGTAGATAAGTACAAATGGAGTATATTTCATCAAGAAACCAATATCCTAACATCCATAGTTAACTTGCTAATGGCAGTGGCAATGTGCAAGGGCGGATAGGCAATCACAATAACTAGGCTACAGGCAGTGTAATGAAATGACACTTCATTTATACATTTGTGTTGAAGGCATGGGGCAGTGTGTCTGTTCAAAGTGTCCGCCACCGCCGGCCACACAAGCGGTGCAGCGCTGAAGCATGTTGTGACACACATGTGCAAAGGTTTCCGGCGTAATGAGCTCATCCCTTGTGTCAAGTTGTGTGGCAAACACCATCGATTTGATGTGGACCCACAGCCAGAAGTCAGGTGGTGTGATGTCAGGCGAGCATGGTGGCCATGCTATGGGGCCTCCTCTACCTATCCACCGGTTCAGGAAGTGCATGTCAAGGTGCCGGCGAACCGAATGGCGAAATGAGACGGGGCTCCGTCCTGCTGAAACCACATCACCTCACGAGCATCTAAAGGAACTTCCTCCAAGTATTCCGGTAACACATCCTGCAGGAACTGTAGATACGTAGCACNTCACGAGCATCTAAAGGAACTTCCTCCAAGTATTCCGGTAACACATCCTGCAGGAACTGTAGATACGTAGCACCTCAGAGACTGCAACCATGCAGTACTGAGTGGTGTTTATCATGCACGCAGACATGCAGAGCTATTAGTTCCTTGATGAAATGTGCTTCATTTGTACTTATCTACCCCATTCTCGTGTTTATTAACATTTGTTCATGAACATCCGGTATAGCAAATAATTTTGCTGCTAAAGTCAATAAAAAATGGCCGAAGTAAGATTGTAACACAATCTTTGCATACAGGGGTTAGGGATGAGTGAGAATATACAAATTTCAATAACAATTCCTTCTAAATAACAACCATTTTCCCAGGCATCATGAAAGGTCATTAAATCAAGAATGGGCAACATGCAAATTTCGCCAATATTGTTGAAAATGATACGAACACATTTGCATACGCATACAAAAATAAAAATTCACAGTTTTTGTATAAAAATCGGTTTTGACAAAGTTATTTGAATATTAAAATAGTAACTTTCATGGCCGCTGTCACATGAATGCGGAACGCTCTCTCATTGGTTTGACGTCACTAGTCATACGCCGGCGGCCGGCTCCGGCACGTTGCAAGCACGCAGCACTAAAATGGAAGGCAACTGTGTGAAAGCGCAATCAAACAATCTGCCACAAGTAGATACNCGTTGCAAGCACGCAGCACTAAAATGGAAGGCAACTGTGTGAAAGCGCAATCAAACAATCTGCCACAAGTAGATACCGATATGCTACTTGATTACTTAAACTCCCATTGTTTTGTGTAACTTGAAATAAGAGGTGTAAAATTACAAAAGTAAGAACGTGATCTTCAAAGTGACTGTAGGCCTACATCACATGTTAAAACTTATTTGTTTGTATGTTTTATTGATTTAAGTATTATTATTATCATCTGTGTTTGTTTGCGATTGCTAAGATTGAAAGTAGGAAATTAAAATATGGAATAGGTATTACATTCACAAGAATAACACAATTGGCGACTGCAGCAAGCGTACTGTGTTGTCGCGTGCCATGCTTGATGTGTGATAAATAAACTACATTATTTAGAAATAAAACGTAATGTTGTGTTGAGAAAGACGGTTGCAAATATTTCCAGATTCTAAACCATGTTTCAGTATCCATAAAAAAAACTTTTTTCACTTTATAAATGCCAGATAACAAGCAATATGGTGACATTTCTACCCGCGACACCGTACGACTTCTTGAGCAGCTGTGGGCCAGTGGTGAGCAGAATGGCACACTGTCGGCTGGCAAACCTGTATTTCCGCGTTCCACCTTGTTTATAATCACTATACAAGAGGACTCAAATATAGTGTTTTGAAACTAAAAAATTATTTTAAAAATAACGTGTTTATTATGTTGTTTTTTGTGTGTTGTGTACTTAATACCTTTTATTATTCTGACATCACGATAGCTGTGTCTGCACTTTATTTTTAAACTGTAAGAACTTTACACATAAGCAGAAAATATAGATATGGTTGTTTGAGAAACACTTAATACCTGGGATGAGATTAAATACAGTGAAGAAAATCCGTAAAAAAAAAAAAAAGCTTAAGAATTTGTTTTATTCTCAAAAGCTGTTTTCTTTCTGTTTATTTAAGGGAAAGGGCTATAAAAGTAACACAGTTTACTTGCGTAAACGCGTAGGCTAATTTGTGACAGTTTTGTGGGCCTCGTAATTTTTTGTAACGTCCATCTCAGTAACTTAGAAAAAAGGAGATGGGCAAATATGAAAGTTAGTTCATCCTTGATAAACATTTCTAAAAACATACATTTAAGTTTTTGAAAGTAAAAATTAAGTTGCTATTTAACTTTATACTGTATAATATAAATGCAACTTTTGGCAAGAGGGACTCTTGAGCCCCACCCAAATAATTTAATGTTTAATTTTCAGGGCGTAACATTGTGATGTGTTATTATTTAGGCATACAATGTGAATATAGCCTTAACATAATGATAGCTGTGCTCTTGAAACGAATGTTAGAAGTAATATCAAATTAATAAAAAATATCTATACCAAATTTACATCACATACGAATTGCTAATTGCATTGTGGTGTGTATTAAAAAATACCATAGTACCGTAATGAAGGTTAGGTTAGATGTAAATAGAAGATATTAAGAAGTTCAGTGTTAAAACTGCCTACATAGGGGAAACACAAACACCTTAAATATAATTACGTACGTCAAAATGGTCTTCGCAAACAGAAAGAACTGATTTTGGCTTAACATCTTTAATGTCTCGCCTAACTGCGTTAAACCACGTCTTCCTGTTTGTTTCATTTTTTGTAACTAACAAATATTTTATCAGNTGGAAGGCAACTGTGTGAAAGCGCAATCAAACAATCTGCCACAAGTAGATACAGATATGCTACTTGATTACTTAAACTCCCATTGTTTTGTGTAACTTGAAATAAGAGGTGTAAAATTACAAAAGTAAGAACATGATCTTCAAAGTGACTGTAGGCCTACATCACATGTTAAAACTTATTTGTTTGTATGTTTTATTGATTTAAGTATTATTATTATCATCTGTGTTTGTTTGCGATTGCTAAGATTGAAAGTAGGAAATTAAAATATGGAATAGGTATTACATTCACAAGAATAACACAATTGGCGACTGCAGCAAGCGTACTGTGTTGTCGCGTGCCATGCTTGATGTGTGATAAATAAACTACATTATTTAGAAATAAAACGTAATGTTGTGTTGAGAAAGACGGTTGCAAATATTTCCAGATTCTAAACCATGTTTCAGTATCCATAAAAAAAACTTTCTTCACTTTATAAATGCCAGATAACAAGCAATATGGTGACATTTCTACCCGCGACACCGTACGACTTCTTGAGCAGCTGTGGGCCAGTGGTGAGCAGAATGGCACACTGTCGGCTGGCAAACCTGTATTTCCGCGTTCCACCTTGTTTATAATCACTATACAAGAGGACTCAAATATAGTGTTTTGAAACTAAAAAATTATTTTAAAAATAACGTGTTTATCATGTTGTTTTTTGTGTGTTGTGTACTTAATACCTTTTATTATTCTGACATCACGATAGCTGTGTCTGCACTTTATTTTTAAACTGTAAGAACTTTACACATAAGCAGAAAATGTAGATATGGTTGTTTGAGAAACACTTAATACCTGGGATGAGATTAAATACAGTGAAGAAAATCCGTAAAAAAAAAAGCTTAAGAATTTGTTTTATTCTCAAAAGCTGTTTTCTTTCTGTTTATTTAAGGGAAAGGGTTATAAAAGTANCTTAAGAATTTGTTTTATTCTCAAAAGCTGTTTTCTTTCTGTTTATTTAAGGGAAAGGGTTATAAAAGTAACACAGTTTACTTGCGTAAACGCGTAGGCTAATTTGTGACAGTTTTGTGGGCCTCGTAATTTTTTGTAACGTCCATCTCAGTAACTTAGAAAAAAGGAGATGGGCAAATATGAAAGTTAGTTCATCCTTGATAAACATTTCTAAAAACATACATTTAAGTTTTTAAAAGTAAAAATTAAGTTGCTATTTAACTTTATACTGTATAATATAAATGCAACTTTTTGCAAGAGGGACTCTTGAGCCCCACCCAAATAATTTAATGTTTAATTTTCAGGGCGTAACATTGTGATGTGTTATTATTTAGGCATACAATGTGAATATAGTCTTAACATAATGATAGCTGTGCTCTTGAAACGAATGTTAGAAGTAATATTAAATTAATAAAAAATATCTATACCAAATTTACATCACATACGAATTGCTAAATGCATTGTGGTGTGTATTAAACAATACCATAGTACCGTAATGAAGGTTAGGTTAGATGTAAATAGAAGATATTAAGAAGTTCAGTGTTAAAACTGCCTACATAGGGGAAACACAAACACCTTAAATATAATTACGTACGTCAAAATGGTCTTCGCAAACAGAAAGAACTGATTTTGGCTAAACATCTTCAATGTCTCACCTAACTGAGTTAAACCACGTCTTCCTGCTCGTTTCGTTTTTTGTAACTAACAAATATTTTATCAGGTGTTTTGCGAGATGTACTAGTATAGTGCGGTACAATAAACCATTTTGATGATTTTGGTATACTTGACTGTTTATTTTCTCTTTTCATTACTTCAAACAATTTATATTTAACCAAATACTCATCACCGCTGAAGTAAACAAACGCGGTGGCTGAGGTTGTATCTAACTTGATATGTCACGGAGTGAGCAGGCGCGACAGATGCGTTTTGGCAAGTATTTTAAACGTAAAACTTTCATTCAATCATAACTTTTTGAAAACTAATTTTTAAATCGTAATATTTTGTAAATACATTTTTAACACATAAATGAATGAAAACAAAGTGCCAGCAAAAAAAGGGAAGTCAGCTTTACTGTGCTAGCCAGACAATTGCCAAATCTGTCAACAGAGTTGATCTTCAATGGTGATGAGTGAACATGGACCACAATGACAAAGCAAATACTGCAACTACCCACAATGTACTTTCTTTATTTTTACTCTTTGATTCTGACCTTTATGAAATAGGGGAGGTCATGGTGTTTGGAGATACAAGCAAGCAGTGTTTGAGAAGCCCTCACAGCAGTCGTCACAGCTGCTAGCATCAACAAATCCCTGACCTCAGCAAAAAGGCCCCGTTACACAAACTGCTTGACCATCTTACTAAAGACCACCAAAGCTGCTTGACACTGCATCTCCAAAGACAAGACCACCAGTTCTGAAGAAGAACAAGGAAAGCAGCCAGCTTGATAACGGTTTATTGTGCAGAACTGGCAGAAGCGCAAGATCAACTACCAATGCTGTGTGTTGACCCCCCCTCCCTTCACTCACACACACAATCTCTTTTTCTCTCTCTAATGCAGTGCAGTTTTATACCACTCCACAGGGACAGCTTACTACAGTTACTCCATGTGACACCCAGCAGCTGCTCCAGATTGTAGACAGTCTCTTGAAAGGATCGCCACATGCATTGTAGTACCCTATCATTCGCCCACCACCATTGTGGAGATCTTTGAGACTACCAACCCTTGGCAATCACCTCAAACCCACGGAGAGGAGAACTAGTAAACTTATTAGAAGAGGCTGGAAAGACCAAGGTATGTACCCCACCACAACAATGTGATGATTGGCAATGTCACTATTACTGTACTGGATACATACCTTGGACTGGACCACAAAGGTTTCCAGTGAGAGGGCGTTTTCACGACAAAGTGCACAGTACCATTCTAGGACTCTGATGATAGGTGAACTGATTACCTAGATGACACAGCACTAGTTAACATATTTTGATTCCTTGCTCACAAATACTGTAAAGCATTTATGCCTCATATGTTAAAATGGGTACACTGTGTTAAAACAATTATAAACTGGAAAGCTAAAATTTAACCATTCACATAACGCATGCAAGTAAGTTTTCCGACTATGACGTAAAAATTGGCTGCTTCGCCAGATATGTTACGGGTTAAATACATGTCACTGATCACTGACTGCTATTACATTAAAGATTCGATGTTACTGTAAATTCAGTGTGATGTATAAAATTTCTGATGTCTCAAAATGTGAAGCAGAGAACTCTGCCATCTGTCATGTCTGATTTATATTTTCAAGCTTAATCATTTTTGTATATTTAGCTGAAAGCTGGTAAGGTGACAATAGTAGAGTACATTCAAAAACTTTAAATAACATAATCAGAAAATTAAACTCCAACAAAATAGTTTTATTATATTTTATTCACATTCCACAACAGCTTCCCATAATCCTACACATGACATTGACAAGTGTACTTAATAAAAACCATCAATAATAATAGAAAAAGTACATAGAAAACACAACATAACTATTAAAATGAACAAAATCAACGTGTGGAGATTTAAATGAGCAATCAATTATATGACAAACTACTACTTAAAAAGATAACAAATAATCTCAAATTCCAGTTAATTCTACCATTCAGTACTAGCAACATGAAAAGTCTTTATTTCTTAGCAGTAAAAACTTGCAGTGCAAGAACACAGTATATAATTGGCATGTTCATAAACCTTTCAAAAAGCACTGAAAAAGAATCTTTCCATAAATAGTTCTCCATTTTCATAAGTCTTTAAACATCAAAACACATACTCCCAAAATTGATACTGTAATAAGCAAGTAACGTCCCTGTAACAAACATTCAGCTGCATGTTGAAGTAGCTCTGTCAAGTGTGAGATTACTCAAACTGTTCAACAAGTCCTGGACATCTGAGTCCACCTGCTCCTTTGTCTGACTCAGAGTGAGACGAGTTGAGAACTCTTTGATGATCTCGGCCTCATCTGCCTGGCCTCTCTTTTGCAGGTAAGTACCAATCATTTCTATTACCTGAAATGTCAAAGAAATTTATTTATTTGAAGACTTTTGCTAATAATTTTATCTATAAACTATACCAAGTATATTTTCCTTACACATTTTGCCATTACAGTATGGCCTTTGATGCACATGCTCTTTTTATTGGGTACCTTTGCTCCAATAGCAAATTTGTTACCAACAAAGGCCACCATTATAACCAACTAAGAGAGGATTGTTCATTAATAAGTCACACTTCTATCATGCAGCAAACATTTCCCCCCACCAGAGAGGTGATTTCAGCACCACTGTGACTAAGCCAGCATCAACCATCCGAAAGGAAATAGGATCCTGCCCCCCCTCTACTAGTATTTCTTTGCCCACTAATAAAGTGCATGGATCCCAACTAACTGTCTCCTGTAGCATTTTCTATTAATGCATGCAATAATTTTTAATTCTTTACTGTCGAAAGGGTTTTTATGGTTCCTATACATGTTTTTTCCTTTCTCTTCTTCATTATAGATTAACTAGTTACATCTAGGGAGGTAGTCATGGCCCCAAACCTCCTCTGCCGCGATGCATGCCCCCTTGCATGGATTCCCTCCCCTGTAGGCATATGGGGCTCAGCCCTGAGACGCCCTTAGCTCCCATCCCAACCTCGGACGTACATCTAACATTTAGAATTAGGGTAGGTTAGGAAAAAAATGCAGCATGCATCCTTGTACATGTTAGCTGTGCAATGTACATGCCACATTAATGTACACTGGAACAACTTCTCAGACTTTTCCAAATAACACAAACTTAAACTACTAAAAAAATAAGTTTACAACAAATAAATTAGTTTTAGCCTAATGATAAACCTGCCTTGCCCGGTATAGGTGGTGAATCACCAGTCCAAGGAGTGAGAGTCCATTAGCAGTAATCCCCTGTAGCTCTGAAGTTGCTTTCAGTATTTGTTCAGTTATGATAATGCTGTCAGAGAAGTGTTTTTTTTCTTTCAAAACTGGTAATGGAAATTTTTAACAACCAAATTAAATATGAGAACTGAACAAGAAACTAATGCTTTATATTAATACAGTTTTATGTTTTATAATTACCTATTCAATTGCATGTCATATACAAATGCAGTTAGAATACATTTTGATGGTTAGAAACAATCTGTGACTAACAGGGGATGCAGGAAAACTGTCTATGAAGGCAGGAGTAAAGTGGCATTGGAAAGAATAAGGTCATTCATGAGTCTTATGCTTTACTGTGCAATACATTGTAACTCAAAAAATCATTTTTTGCGACATGAAAGAAAATACACTTTGGCCGTGCTAATTAAAAGTATAAAAATTGATTGGCAATGGTGAGCAAAGTAGACGTCTACATGCAGAAGACTTGACCATATCAATGCGGTGTAAATCTGCAAGAAGATAAGTGGCATGAGTCCGGAAAACAGCGGAGTACTTACAGACATTTTACATTTAAATTGAAGGATTTTCAAGTACTGAAATGTACAATTCCAAGGACTAAATTACCTAAAATATTAATTAACTAGTAAAGAGTACTGCCATCACTTTACATTTTAAAGTTATAACATCACACATTCAAAATTCTAAGTCAAAAATTTTGTATGGCAAAATATTAATAGTATTTCAGAAAAAAAATAAACACTTAAAAAGGATTTGAAACCTGCAAACATTTTACCACTACCGCTTCCTAGTTAATGTGATTAACTTTTCAGCATTACCTTAGAATTTGCGATTTAATTACAAGGATTCAACATAATCTGTAAACTCGCATGATATTCCTGTTCCAAACATTTGTATACGTACAATGAACATTCAAAGCATTTAGCAGCTAATGGTTCTAGCTTCCTCTACACCCCACATTTTTCGAGTAAATTTGACTTGCTAATTTGGAAATTAAAGAGTCAAGCCAAAAAATTGTTGGGTCAGAAAAAGCATACTAAATTTTATTACAAAATAATTTTCTCTCTTTAATGCTTTTCTTGATACAGTACAATCACCAATGAAAACTAACAATATAAAAGCAACATTCAAACTCCTAAGCATACAATAATTACATTTACAGTTTTGCAAATTTTTTTTCATTTTTAGATTAATTACTTTGATGCTACTCGCCACCTGTGGGATACAGGGTGGTTCGTAGGGAACGAATTACCTTTACCAGGCACAGACTATGGGTGCCTTGAATGTTGAGGGTATACAATGTAGTCACTCAGTGTTTCAGTTTACTTGATTATATTTGTCTTGAAAGAATACACATAGATACTTACTCCGAGATGGTACCCCATGAGTTGGGAGCCTTAAGGGCGACTTAAAGTATTCGTGCTAACTGCTTCTGACGTCTTGGGGGAAGGCTAGGCGTTGGGAAATGTCCCTTGAGCGGCGACGCTGGTACTTAGCTGTATTTGCAGTTCTGGTTGTTCCGGCGGTAGGTTGAGGTACGGTTAGTTGGGCGGCCCTTTACAGACCCTTGGCTTCATCTCGTTGGCGTGATGGATTCAGAGCCTGGATGACGGCTCTCCTCGACAACTCTACAATATGACTGACTGACTGACTCCCTCGTCCCGACGTGGTGCTCCTGGCGAGCCCCCCACCTGACTGCCGCCTCTCGGAGCAGACTTCCAACACTGACCCCGCGCCCTGGTGTGGTGATACGACTGACCCTGCCAGACTCCACTCCCCGGCCTCGACTGAAGGCTCTACACGACTCACTGGACTGACTGACTTCGCGTCTCGGCGTGGTGCAACTGTCTACCACCGCCTCGCGGCGAGGCCGCTGAACAACTTACTCCACAAGCCGGGACTCAACTCCTCTCCCGGCGTCCTCCACGTGTCAATGCCGTCAGCGTTTTTCAATGTGTCTCCTT
>NQII01000100.1:98071-110476 GCA_002778355.1 Clitarchus hookeri | reverse complement strand
GTGGGTGAAGGGGGATGGATGACGCCTCAGCGACACGTGTACTGCAATCCACCACCTGCCTCGTGCCACGTGTCGCCTGGAAGGCGCCCGCAAAGTGGGACAGCGATGCTCCTATTCCCAAAAGACGTCACTCGTCAAGTTTTAGCAGCTAAATTTTTTATACAGAAACATTAAGTTGTAGGGTAACCACTTAAAGTCATGTTCAGACGGTGCTATGACAGAAAGACTGCAATCAGTTGAGCATCTTGCACAGAGAGGCGATGTGTCAAGTGATGAATGAGCAAGTGTCTGCCTGTGAGTTTACAACAAACAAAGATGTTAGTCGCTTTTACATAAGTGGCAAAAAACAGCTGACGTTAAAACATTTTGCTATACAAATTATATGTGCATGCATAGTTGTGTGTTTATTACATGTTGCAAATGTGGTAACATTTAAGGACACATTATGATTAAATTACATTTGTGGGCAACGGAATTGTGTAACTGCAAGAACATGTACATGAAGAAAGTGGACACTGGCTAAGAGGCTAAGACAATGAGACTACAGATTAGCAGCACACCTGACAACAGTGTAGGAAGCAAGTGGTGCATAGTATGAAGGAATTTAAAAGTAATCAGGGTATTTAAAAATCACATAAGTAAATTTTTAATTTTTTGAAACATGGTTTGCTGAAACCACTGATGCCAAGTCTGTGAAAACATGGGCTGACCATAAGTTAGTATACTTTGTCTTGACCAGTAATTTAGTAATTTCCACATAAATATTTACTTTGATACAAATTTTTCAAGGTCCATCCCGATAAGTAGTTTTTACACTTCAGCATATACAGCCTAATAGCAAAATATTATGTCGCCCACCAGTCAAATGCCTGCCAGGCAGGAGGTATTGATCACATGCGCAGCCCAGATGCCTGAGTGGGGACAAGCCACCCACCCTCACCTCACCCCACCCCACCAGAGCCAGTGATTACATGTGCTAAATCACGGTGCCCCTTGCAAGACTTGTGTACAAGTTAACATCCTCTGACTTTCCCAAATGAAGTCACTGAAAATTGACTTCATGCTCAATATAAGTTATAAATTGTGCTGTAGTTAGGCTTTTTTTGCCGATAAGAGGTAGTCCAATATGGCCTCCTAGGGTATTAAAAGTTGTCATTTTTGCACCAGAAATAACTGAACCATAAATTTTATGCAAAAAAAAATTTCAAAATTTTACGTACAAAAGGTTAGGGGTAGAGTCAAAATCAGTCAAAAATTTCCTAAAACATTTATTAAAACCACGTCTCACTAACAACCCTATTCTTGGAAACTGTGATGGGTTATATCAGCAGAGTTCTACAGTATTTTCTTTCAGAAACAACAATATAAACTGTGTGGCTTATTAAGTTCTTACTCAGCTCTACCAATTTTCACAGCATACTGAAGCAGTATATGGCATACTAATGATGTAGTATCTTATTAACATTAAAAAAAAAAAATCTTTGTGCCTCACTTAGGCACACATGCTCGGATCATAAATGCCATACATGAAAAAATAATCTTAAATGTGTACAAAAGAAAGAAATTGTAGGCTAGATAGTTCACACTCCCACAGTGCCCCGATCGCTTTGCACAATGTATTGATAGGCACCATTTAGTATAATAATTTTCATTGGTTTTGCTATTTCAAACCACGTTAACATTTTTGGAATACCTACGGCTATAACACAACATGTTTTGTAAACATTGCAACATTGTATTAAAAGTTTGATTACCACGAGAAGAAAAAAATAACTAATGAAGTTAGTACAGAATTATGCCAAAATGAGTTTGTTAACGGGAATATTTTCATAATTAGTGCAGTGTCATAATGTAGAAATCTATTAAAGTGAAACAAAAAACCACTGTATTGCATATGTTTTTGCTAGGACCAAAAGTTTTTAATTATAATGGAATGTTCATTAATGTAAAGTGTGTCAACGGTATGTGTTGACACTATGCATTCTTTTCAAGTAGTAAGTATGCTTTCATTTTCTTGCTTACTTGCACTGTAACCTACTGTCAGTGCAAAATTTACTGATTTAAATTATTCTCCAAAACATACTACACATTACAATCTCTGTAATCAACAGTGCTGCAAAAATTATGGTAATCCCTGCACACTGCAAGTAGGCAAATATCAGCCACAAAAAATCTGAAGATTTCTGAACATACCTGCATCACATCATTTCTAAGCTTCTGTGAGTGTGTGCAACGACCATAATGCTGGATGATCTTGAGTTTGGTCTGTGCCAACTGCAGCGGGCTCCTGCCAGAATGGTCGCTGCAGTTCACATCTGTCCCTGTAAAAAAGACATCAGCATTACGGGTTTGCGCTCTTCACTCTCAACTGGCTTCTCCAGCTACCCAACCCATTTTGAAAAGAAAAAAATTTAAAGTTGTAAATTTTGTCCCTTAAGTGCAAAGTTAGCAGCAGTTTACATGAACCCCTAAATTAGCACAAGATAAACGACAGTAAAGCTAAAAAGAAAACGTCTACACTTTGGGTACAATGTATAAATAAATTATGCTTAAATATGTAATTATCTAATATATAATTAAATATGTAACTGTCAATACTGTCCAAATTAATTCAAATTTTAATTTATAATAACCTCAATCAAGAAAAGTAATGCCTACATTTGAGGCCAGATAAAACAAGAGAACTCTCAACAATGTCAAGCAAAACAGTACCACTTTTCCAAAAATGTATTAATGTTTTAATAACTTTAGTTGTAATTACTTTACAATCAATATTCTTCATTACTGAATTATAAAAGAGTTTGATGAAAACGACAAAAATTATGGCCACTTTAAACAATCATCCAATATTCATTACCCACTGTTATTCAGAATTGTAGTATGTACAAATGATATTTTAGATAATTACCAGCCTTCAGCAACAAGGTGACAACAGCAATTTCACTGGTGCACACTGCCAAGTGTAGCGGAGTGTTTCCCAAGATATCCCGCATGTTTGGGTTGGCACCCTTGTCCAGCAACGCCTTCACAATTTCTGTGAAGCCTCGACTGCTTGCTAAGTGAAGTGGGGTACGACCTTCACTGTCGGAGCAGCTGGGATTGACACCAGCTTCAAGTAACTTATTGACTAACTCCACGTTATTCAAGCCCACTGCTAGAGTCAACCTTCTTTCATCTAAAAACACAGTTTTCATGTTATTACTAGTGCTCAATTTCTGTGAAAGATTAAAAATATTCAACAATTGACAACTAAAACACAAAGCATTAAAATATATCAAATTGTTTTCTACCTTCCAACAAAATGTTAAGTAAGATTATAAATAATCATTGCTGCTGGCTGGTTTACCCAAGTGATGGTCTTTCCCATTTAACCAAATTGCTGCTATAATTCGTTAATGTAAGCTTCCCAGTCCTCACCCAATATATGAAGATCCTTATTTGTTTTTTTCCATGAAAAATAATTATGACTATCTTGCTGGCCAGTGCGAAGTCGGAAACAGATCCCTCGACAGGGCATCTTTCCACCAATTCTTATTGAGTGAGAATCCACTCTGCCAAGTGTTTCTATTCAGTCTAGGGGGACCCAATAGGATGTACAATATCAACTATATGAGTGGATGGCAAATCTGTTCACCCAGAGACATTTCCCATGGCAAGGGGAAGTAGGTTAACTCCATATATGGGCAATCTTCCTTTTGGTTGAAAGTATGTGATAAAACAATGTGATAGTAAGTTTATGTAGTGTTAGTGAAAGCAGAGACAATAGTGGTGCATTCCCGTTGGAAAAAATGAATGACTTCAAAAATATCATGGTTGTTAAAAGTGGTCATCACAGTCCAATTTTCTGTTATTCTTTACATAATGTAACAAGTTCTAATCAGGTTTGTTAACCCCCTCCCTCCCTTCCTGCATGGCCAAATGGATTCCAGCAATTGTCCCATAGATTTAATTTAAAAAAAAAACTAATACATATGAAACTGACAATCAATGTTGCTGCTCAAATGAAATATTTTGTATGAAGGAAAATNAATCAATGTTGCTGCTCAAATGAAATATTTTGTATGAAGGAAAATGACCTATTTCCCCACTTACAAATGCTACATATTTTAAATAGAAAAATCAAGAGGGAAGGGGGTAGAAGACCCTAAACCTGACTTTTTTGTCACACAAAACAAACTTTAAGTAAATAATTTTTTGAATGTTAATTTTTTGTTACTGCTAGTTTGATGTACAACCAGAAATTTATTCACAAATCTTTCCAACATAAATCTTGCACAAATTAGGTTTATCTGCCAGATCATTCAGATGGCTTAAGAAAATAATTGAGTTCAGTTCAAAATCAAGCAACACCCTGACTAATGACTGTTAAATTCACAATTCTCTGGATTAAGGCCATTGGGCACATGAATAATTCTTTTTTCACAGTTTCCTAATTTTATAATCTAATATATAAAATTCTCCCGTCACAGTGTTAGTCACTGAACTCCTCCGAAACGGCTGGACCGATTTTTATGAAATTTTTTATGTATACTCGGTAGGTCTGAGAATAGATTTATATCTATTTTTTACACCCCTAAGTAATAAGGGTGGCCACCCCCAAACAATTTTTTTTTATTGTTTGAACAAAATTTTTATTTTTTATTTTTTTATGATGTGGCATCAAAAAATACATACCCTCCTAAATTTTCACCCTTCTACCACCAACCCTTATTTTTTTATAGCGATATTAGTAATTTAATAAATTTTACCCTAGGTCGATAACTAATCAATTATCATCGATCATTTATCGATCTAGGTTACAATTTATTCCCACCAGGTGTCTCCCAGTGACACACCACGGAGTAGCCGGTCTCCACTAAGTAATAAGGGAATAGAAATACTTTTTATGGCAAAACAACGTTTGCCGGGTCAGCTAGTATAATATAAATTTAAACACTTCTTTAAAAAATATTTTTGCTATCATGTTATGCTTTTTTCTTCTCTAATTAGCTTCACTTTTTATACAACTGCAACCTGTAGAATAGCATCAACACTGTTAAAGTAGAATGTTCTTAACCCAAATATTTGTCTTAATTTTGAAAACTATTTCACAATTATATGTGGTTTTCTCAGAAGTATAACCATGGCCAAAATTAGAATGCCAAAAATGTACAGGAATAAGGTTAGTTTATATATGATCAGTGTTTGTAATTTGTATTATGGATTAAGTATTTGTTACGAAATCTCCATTAAAAAATTCCCATTTAACAGAAAGTTCATCCATAATAATACATTGCTGACACTAATTACATGCATTGCTTTACTAATATATGCACTGAACTAAAAAGTACCATTATGAATGTCTTCCGATATCTACCTGGGTGTGTGCACACACAGACGTGTGCATGTGCATATGCATATGCACATGTACGCATGTGTGTGTGCATATGTTGTGCATGGATATGTGGCATGTGTTTAAAATCCACAGAATGTCTCCCCCTTTCGCCCCTGTGTTAGCACACACATTGGTATGTGCTATGTATATATGTGTGTGCATGGGGTGTATGTTGAGTTTGGTGCACTGCGCTAGTCATACAAGGGGACTGTTGAGCCCATGATTCTAAAGAAGACAGCTTCATAGGCACTGACACTCAACAAGATAAGCTGAATTAGTATTCATAAAATATTTGTCTTATAGCGATAAGAGCAGTTATTTAGATTATATGAAAAGACAGTTTGTCTAGAACACCATACTAAACAAAAATTTATTCTCAATGTTATGAACAAAAACACAAAACTTCTAAGCACTGTGTTTATAACCTATAAACAGTTACTGTAATGTAAAGCAAAAAAAATATGCAGTTGTGTACCATAATCACTTTGTTTATTTTTGTATATATTTAAATAATAAATATATTGTATATATTTATACAGTAAACCAAGACATACTTTAAAATTCATGCTTATTAACATCCCCGGTGTAAAATTACTACTTAATTTCATTTTACACAATAGACCATATTATTCAAAAATAAATGTAATAGGCCTACTAAGATTAGTAAGACGGAATAACTGAACAGGCGAGCTGCGGCCGCCTTGACCTACATAGTCAGCTGTTTGTGCCGCGTGACTAGTCGCTTGCTCGCTCTCTGCTTGTAACCTCATTAGACACCCTTCCAACTTCTCGTCAGTCTGTATCAAATGTGACTATTTCAGAAATTTGTTTTTCTACATTTTCTCTTAATTTATGGTTTGTCTATTCAGTTTGTCTTGGCCTATTTTCCATGTGATTTTTGAGCAAATTTAATTGAGCATCTATCACAGCTGGAACCATGCCCGTGTCAGAGACAGTTAATTGTGCGACTCGTTCTTCAACCTCCGACAATTGCGTGGAGAAATTGTCACAAGTAGCATTAACCTCATCGTGTAACTCTATTAAAACAGTAGCATTTTCTGCTACAAAGTCAAAAATCCTACTTTCCAGTTTGTTCCCCAACTCAGTATGTGCAGTTTTAAGAGAAGCGATTTGTCGGTTTTGCTCTGTGAATTGGTTATTCATTTGGTTAGCAAAATTATTTATGCTTGGATTCATTCATTCTAACTGTGTAGCTAGCGCTTCGCGAAATTCTGAATGCAGTTCTAGTAATTGCACTTGCTGTGATTCTTTCAATTCATTTTTATGTCTGCTATTCTGACTGCACTGCCTATGCACATCAAACAAGCAGAAAATACGTGGAGAAGAAAGAGTTCCTAGATTAATTAATACATTTTCTTTTACGTGGTCACAAAACAGCTGTTCTTCTAAACTTCGAGCTAAAGTAGTAATGTAGGTATGCTCAAAATGAACTGCAAATTTAAAAAGGCCGTATTCAAATGAAACGCAACTTCAAACATTGAAAGTTCTGTTTATGTTGTATCCCCAAAATAACAAATTTACAAACAGATACCAATTCTTTTATTTTTTCGCGAGCTCTGTACAATTTTTGAGTAACATATGTATTTCTGTGTACAGTGATTTTGATTACTAGTAATTTCTATTGGCCGGTAATCGTATGCCTACGTCCATTACACGGCCTGTTCTCTTCCCGTAAACCCATCTCTTTGTTGTTTTCATGTTGTTACTATACTGTATTAATAAAATGAAGAAAGTGTGACACGCGTGGGTAGATTTTAAGCAATTCTTACGTTATTCCAGGACGCATATTTCCAACTCAAGCTGTTTAGTCTCAGTAATAGCAGAATAACTGCTCTACAAAAGTCATTGGCGAGTTGTTGGCGGATGTAATTGCGTTGTCAAGCAAGTTCTCAGAATCACTTTTACCACCTCGGGAAATATGCACTTTACAGTTTACAAGTTTTGTGGGGAGCATCTTGTTTAACATTAAAATACTCCCTAAAATTCACTTTTTCTGTATCCTTCCATGTTACATTAAAAATTAGCACACAAATAAGCATGCAGACTTACAGGCTCATTTCTTCATATTTGGCCACCAGGTCCAACTCAAGTTCACACATCCACTATTTGCACTAGATTCATAGAGAAATTGTGATTTGTTTTCCAGGAAGTACAACAGATGTGATTATGGAGTATTTCTTAACATGTGTGCACATTTTAACAGTTTTTAAAATAGAAGCCAAATGTTTAACCAGGGCTGGATTTCCCACGTTGCTGCCTGTAAACCCATGAAAGTTCTGCCCTCTCCTCCTATTGGGATTATTTTCATTTTTCTTCATATATTGTTTTACATTCCACAGCAACGAAGCCAGGTAGGTCATTATTTAAAATACATTAAAATATTATACATCAATTATTTTAATTAAATTTATAAACATACACAGTATAAGTGAAAAACCAGAACAATATTTAATAATTTAACCAACATGTTATAAAATTCTAGAATTAACAATGGTAAAGGTAAAATATATTCATTTTATTTTTTATTTGTANTTTAACCAACATGTTATAAAATTCTAGAATTAACAATGGTAAAGGTAAAATATATTCATTTTATTTTTTATTTGTAAGCATTTATTCTAGCATTTCTAAGCAAAAAGAAATTGCTGTCTCATGCAGCATGTGTGTGTTTACACCTTTAGCAATTTTAGGCTTCATATTCTCTCCTAACAGGAATATAATTTTTCTTCTATGTGTAATTCATGCTGCATTTGGGGCTTGAATCACCTTATGGTGTGGTGCAACCTCAAGAAATAAAAACATGTATAATTAATTCTAAAACATTTACATACAGTTGTTTAGCATTCTTTAATAAAGGTAATCAAAAATGGTCAAAATCTCCTACTGAGGTAGATTAACAATGCCATGCAAAAGTAAATATGAGAACAGGCAAAACAGCAATACAGTAAGATCTGTCCTCTTCACTCCACTATTCGTCACTGTGTTCCAACAATGGGAAAGATCTGTGTAGCCCAGAGAAGGCACCTCATTAAATTTTANACTCCACTATTCGTCACTGTGTTCCAACAATGGGAAAGATCTGTGTAGCCCAGAGAAGGCACCTCATTAAATTTTAAATTACTAAATAAAATATTATTGCAATGAAAATACATAACCTGTTTTATTTAATACTAAGGAAAATATTTACCAAATTAGATAATATCCTATAAAAGTACTTAGCTTTACACTTTACACTTACCAGTCCATGTTTGGATTTATTCTAGAATTGGTATTAATTTTATTCTAGCACAAAGCTATAAACAAAGAAGAATGAATTTTTTTTTAATTTTGCCCATTACGTCATGCCGCCCCCTAAAAAGTGCTGCTCCAGGCCTGGGCCTAGTCGGAAATCCGGCTCTGCGTCTACCCAGTATTTTCACTGCAATGCAATATTTTAAATNTTTAACCAACATGTTATAAAATTCTAGAATTAACAATGGTAAAGGTAAAATATATTCATTTTATTTTTTATTTGTAGGCATTTATTCTAGCATTTCTAAGCAAAAAGAAATTGCTGTCTCATGCAGCATGTGTGTGTTTACACCTATAGCAATTTTAGGCTTCATATTCTCTCCTAACAGGAATATAATTTTTCTTCTATGTGTAATTCATGCTGCATTTGGGGCTTGAATCACCTTATGGTGTGGTGCAACCTCAAGAAATAAAAACATGTATAATTAATTCTAAAACATTTACATGCAGTTGTTTAGCATTCTTTAATAAAGGTAATCAAAAATGGTCAAAATCTCCTACTGAGGTAGATTAACAATGCCATGCAAAAGTAAATATGAGAACAGGCAAAACAGCAATACAGTAAGATCTGTCCTCTTCGCTCCACTATTCGTCACTGTGTTCCAACAATGGGAAAGATCTGTGTAGCCCAGAGAAGGCACCTCATTAAATTTTAAATTACTAAATAAAATATTATTGCAATGAAAATACATAACCTGTTTTATTTAATACTAAGGAAAATATTTACCAAATTAGATAATATCCTATAAAAGTACTTAGCTTTACACTTTACACTTACCAGTCCATGTTTGGATTTATTCTAGAATTGGTATTAATTTTATTCTAGCACAAAGCTATAAACAAAGAAGAATGAATTTTTTTTTAATTTTGCCCATTACGTCATGCCGCCCCCTAAAAAGTGCTGCTCCAGGCCTGGGCCTAGTCGGAAATCCGGCTCTGCGTCTACCCAGTATTTTCACTGCAATGCAATATTTTAAATTAAACATTCATAGGCCTAACCATAATGATGAACAATCTATGTAAAGAAGAATGACGTGTATGTAATTAAATGCCCAAGAGATTTATTTTGTCTTATACATAAAACAATCTGTCTTGTTCCAGTAACCACAAGTAAATTTNTAATTTTGCCCATTACGTCATGCCGCCCCCTAAAAAGTGCTGCTCCAGGCCTGGGCCTAGTCGGAAATCCGGCTCTGCGTCTACCCAGTATTTTCACTGCAATGCAATATTTTAAATAAACATTCATAGGCCTAACCATAATGATGAACAATCTATGTAAAGAAGAATGACGTGTATGTAATTAAATGCCCAAGAGATTTATTTTGTCTTATACATAAAACAATCTGTCTTGTTCCAGTAACCACAAGTAAATTAAAAAAAAAAAGAAACTGGGTTTTTAATTTCTTTAATCTCATATTTAGGAATTGCATCATTGAGATAACTATAAACNTAAAAAAAAAAGAAACTGGGTTTTTAATTTCTTTAATCTCATATTTAGGAATTGCATCATTGAGATAACTATAAACGTAATAAAAGATTTTTACTAACTGTCTAAAATCTTCACTTAGGAACATCCTGCAATAATGCCAACCTCTAATGTCCCCACATATACATGGATAGGATTTAAATTATCCATTACTCACATGTTACAATTCAGCTTCATCTTTAATCAATATCTTTTGCAATGTTGCCAAACCTCGGTTGTCCAATATAAAACCAGAAAAACTTGCAATATACAATAAGTAACAACATAAAACATTTATATTTATACGTAAGTGTTTGTGACCGAAACAAAATCAACATAACATCTCTCCTCTTTAAATGCAATACTGTTCACTTGCCATTAATAAATTATACTAAATTACTTTAAACACAATTAATATAATATCTCCCCTTACAAAACAATACTGTTCTTTAGACATTGAAAAATTATACTAAATCATGTTACTCAACATCTTTCCAACAATTAAAACCATTTTTTTTAATGTTACAAAATCCTTAAACCTAACAGACTGGTTTACAATTCTTCCCGACTTTGTTACATAGTTTTGTGTTATGTCATTATCCAGTTCTGTAGGATTACCTCCTGACCTCTGCTTTTCTGAAACCCTTTGTTCCTTGTAAAACTGTTCATTTAATGAGTTAATTTCATTTCCCCTCTTTTCTGTCAAGGCTGTATCATGTTCCCAAGAGTAGGCAATTTTGTGTATCTTGAATCAATTATCATGTGTCCTTTATTTCTCTCTAGTAGGTGTCCATTCTCCATTAAAATCTTATACGACCTTGACCTTTGCAACCACCTCATTACTAACCCACTTTGTCAAGTGTCCCCTCGCCTAACTTTAACCTGCTGTCCTGCCTGAAATGGTAGTAAATCCCTCTCCTGTCAGTCATACTGTGCCTTTCGCTGTAGTCGAAGTAGTTCTAACTTGCTGACTACGCTAGTCTCAATTTTTGGTGTTAGCACACTCAGATATGGGTAGTAATCCCCTTAACCTTCTGTTGTTGAGCAACTGTGAGGGACTTGGCCAATCCGGGTTCAATTGAGGTGTTCCCTGTATTTTAGTAATGCTAAGTAAATGTTTCCCCTACACTGGGCCACTTTCTTGAACAGACGTTTTATTGTTTGTACATGCCTGTCAACAAGACCATTGCTTTGTGAGTAGGTTGGACTGTTAGTTATGTGGCTGAAAGACCAGTTAGTCACAAACTTCCCAAAGTACTTGTTTAAAAAGTGTGACCTCGGATCAGCGTATACTATATCTGGTATTCCATTGGCTGGAAAGATATAATCCATTCACGGTATCTTCAATACTTTTGAAAAGAACCTTTGAAAAATCACCCTAGGAGTTACATGTTCAATTGGTTATAAAAAAATTGTATATGGAAAAAGGTTTTGTCTTGCTTTTAGCACTGAAGCACTATATAAATTGGTTGTTTTAAGTTTTAAGTATATTTTTTCAATAAATTATAATAATTTGTTAAAAGTCCGTACGAATTAACAACGGATTTTGAAGGGACATGTTGGTTATAGCTGAAAAGAAATAGTTCGTAGGTTAAATATTAATATGTATAAATTTAATGCCGTAATTGTAAAGTTAATATTGCTAAACTATATATTTACATTTTCACGTAGTACTCATGGGTAAATATTTCACTGTTATTAATTGAAATTATATAAATTTCAGTGTCTGTCCAGCGGACTCTTACACTCCATCTTGTCCGTTTGGGCACGTTGTTTTCAGAAGTATAACCACGCCATATTGGATATTGGAGACGCTGAATTGTGGTTATAAAACTAACGTAACACATTCTTTCTACTTATAAGATAATTCTAGGTTAAGATGTAATTTTAGTATTAGCGTTGTTATTTCTGCAGTTTATCTTTGTAAGTTTTAAATAAACGTGCAAAATATAGAAAGGCATTTGAATATTTCCGTTACGTAATTCCCTTCGCAATCCTTAACAGAAAAACATATTTTAAAAGAATGAAAAGGAATCGATTTGTGGCCAATAACTGATAATCGATTGTTATTTTCGAAAGCTTTTTGTGGAGCATAAGAGATAGCAGCACATTAGCATTGGCTTACACGTATTTCTCTTTTATCGTCTTTGCGTCGCACGTAGTGTTTTGATGTTGTGGCAGTGAAGTGAGACAGTTTCTTGACGGAAAAGCGATGTACATACACCGCAGGTTTAAAAAAGAAAGTGATTTTGTT
>NQII01000100.1:57374-97965 GCA_002778355.1 Clitarchus hookeri | reverse complement strand
AGTTTTCAATAAATTTTTTAAAATAAAATGTGCGACTTATATGCGATAAGATAGAATAAATGGTACCCATTTATCACAGTGAAATCTTTAACCTGAGTGCTACTTCCAAAAGTTTATTATGTAAAATTTAACTTTTTCCTTATACCAATTATGTAAATAAATCTTAATATAATAAGTAAACTTTAATTAAATTATATAATTAACAGTTCCGATATATACTTCAATCTACCTTTTTGTATGTATTACAATATTTTGCTAAATTGATTAGCATTTTTTAGACATTTGGAGAATTTTATTAAAGTATATGACAGTTAAGATTTGCATGGCATTATTCCTCTTCAAAAATAAATGTTGGTAGTTCCCACATGGACACTGTTAAGAAAATATTTGACAGTTCCCACATGGCACTGTTTGTTTACAAAACATTTGACAGGTGTCACACGGCAATGTTTTGTATACATACTGCGGAATGATACATAATCGGCTCCCTGAAAGTAGATCTTTAGCAGGGCTTCAGAAAATCTTGAAGTTACTGTGAATACATTATACTCATGTTATCAACTACTGTCTACCCTGTCAAATCCTTGAACAACCTGATCTCTGGGTCCCTTGAGTAAGCATCTATTAACAATAAATATATGCATGCCTAGAACTGAACTAGATCTATATGTTCCTGTTGCCATGCTCTTATTGAAATGTCTATTGAAAAAATTCTTTCCATTGCCCTACTGAGTGTTTTTACCACTTCTATATGCTTTGTATATGATCCCATCATACCATGTCAGGTCTTCCCTGAAAGACCAGTATGGTCTTACTTCTTGTTACACCTGCTTAATGTGGTCTGACCAACCCTAACTAATGTACCTTTTGTAATACTGTGTTCTTACTTGTCAGATCCCTAATTTCTTACAGTATGTCTGGTGTGGCCCTAACTAAGTGAATACATATCTCTTGGTGCCTCAATCTCCTGCTCTGAAAGGCTAAAATCCTTGTCTTCCTGACTTGCCCTAAAAAGAGCATCAGCAATCTACATCTCCTTACCAGGTTTATATTTCATATCCAGATCATACGCCTATAACCTAAATCGCACACTCTGTAAATGAAGGGGACATTTGTTTAGGAGTATCTGAAAGATTGCTTCGAGTGGTTTGTGGTCAATTTCTACTTTGACTGGTCAGTTTCTACTTTGACTTCCTTACCATAAATGTACTGATGGAAATGCTCACACCCATATACTATGGCAGACATTAATTTTTCTATCTGTGCCTAATTTTTCTGAAAATCACTTAGACATTTGGATGCATATGATATTGGGCTAGAAGTTTGCATGATCACAGCTCCTAATCCTTTGCATGATGCATCAACCGACAAAGTAAGTGATTAATGTGAACTATAATACTGTAATACAGGTACTGTAACCACAATGTTTCTCCAATTTTGAAATGCTTACTCATGATTGTGCAGCGACTGCCATGCTACTCCTTTTTGAGCAGCTCCTGCAGGACTGCTGTGTGTTGGGCTAGGTTTGATACAAACTTGCTCACAAATGTTACCATTATCAGAAACCTGCTTAATTCCTCAACATTAGTTGGGCTAGGCAAATTCCTGATGGTCGACACTATCACTATTGATCTCCACCTCATTAATTGAAATTAAACGACTGACATATTTAACCTTGGAGACCGCAAATCTGCACTTGCTGTAATTAAATGTCNCTCATTAATTGAAATTAAACGACTGACATATTTAACCTTGGAGACCGCAAATCTGCACTTGCTGTAATTAAATGTCCCATTATTGTCACGTGCTCTCATTATTTTCTCTAGTCGTGCATTATGCTTGCCTGTCTTTCCCCCAAACTACATCATCATTTATATACACTGCCACTCCCTCCAGACCACTAAACGACTCACTGAATGTTTTGTGAAATATTTCAGGTGCTGCCGATAATCTATAGAGCAGTCTAAGAAATTTCATCATTCCATAAACAGTAGTATAAAATGTTGTTAACTTGCAAGTTTCCTGGCTTAGTATGATTTGTTAAAAGCCTTGATTGACACCCAGATTCTAGAGTACTAAAAACAGCAGCTCCCTTCATATTTACAGTACATTCCTCAAATATTTGTAATAGACCACATTCTCTTTTGACTGCTTTGTTTAGTTGTTGTGGGACCAGGCACACCCTTAACTGACCAGAGGGTTTTCGAACTACAAGAACTGGACTAGTCCAATCAGCAGGTTCCAAAACCAGTTCAATGACACTGTAACATCGCACCGTCTAGATTGACGGCTTGAAATTACACCTCGGTTAGCTCAATTGGTAGAAACATGAAACTTTAAAGACGCCAAACAAGTATAAAAGAAAGTCAAGTTTCGGTTTATGTACTCTGTGCTTTAATTTATCATTCAAATAAAACAGTTCACATTCAATCGTCCGGTATGCAGATTCACGAACAGCTTCTTAGACAAACAAGCAAAGAGCAGCGCCACAGTAGATTAAGTAGTAACAACGTCATTTAAAACACGCATTGCAAGAGAAAAATGCACAGGCAGCGACCTCCCACACCGGCAGAGAAATAAACAAACAGGATAAAGTTTGTTGGTGTGGGGGTTCTTTGCCACGCTCGAAGCCTCTTCGGCGAGGGCTAGTTGTCTACTGATTTCTGTATACTGATAGCGAGCGGTAGGCACACTGGGTTTTGTCGCAGTGTGCCTATCCCCACTCCTCGTCCCAGGGTTCCAAAACGTACCCAAATAAGGGCATGGCGTCGGCTGCCATACCTTCCCCACGCCACACAGACGAACTACGTAGCCATCTGAACTGTCTCGTCGATAAACAATAATCAAACCTTCTAGAACAAAAACTGTCGACTGCAGTTCGGAAAGCTTCTATTTACTAATGCTGTTGCGTAACAAAAAAATAAGATTTCCTGAAACTGCAAACGTATGCCTGATAAACATAACTACCACAGCTTTAATTTTGAATCTAAATAAACATATTACGAAGCCTCGCAAAACGAAAGAAATTATAACCAAGTATCCCGATAAACAATATTTTGTGTCATTTCAACACCCAACTCTACCATGTGCTGTAACTTTTTTTTAAACTATCTTCAAGTGCAAATGGTACCTTTTGAAAGGGTACCACTGTAGGGAATACCGCCTGATTTAATTTTAAACCGTATGGTCTTAAGTCGATACACCGCAAGCCTTGAAATACATTTTTGTATTTTCCAACTAAGCGCAACACCATTTCTACCCTTTGTAGCCAATAAAATTTCTTAATTGTTGGGAGACCTAGCACTGGTGGTACCTGATCTACTTGAACAACCTGAAATACTAGCACTTGTAAATGGGCAACATGCACATTTTTTGCTGGCACTTGGTTTTCATTAATTTATGTGTTAGAAATGTATTTACAAAATATCTCGATTTAAAAATTAGTTTTGAAAAAGTTATGATTGAATGAAAGTTTTACGTTTGAAACGCCCGCCAAAACGCATCTGTCGCGCCTGCTCACTCCGTGACGTCACAAGTTAGATACAACCTCAGCCACCGCGTTTGTTTACTTCAGCGGTGATGTGCATTTGGTTAAAAATAAATTGTTTGAAGTAATGAAAAGANCTCAGCCACCGCGTTTGTTTACTTCAGCGGTGATGTGCATTTGGTTAAAAATAAATTGTTTGAAGTAATGAAAAGAGAAAATAAACAGTCAAGTATACCAAATAGTAGATTTACCAAATAACATGCGCAGTGTACTAGTACATCTCGCAAAACACCTGATAAAATATTTGTTAGTTATAAAAAATGAAACAAACAGGAAGACGTGGTTTAACGCAGTTAGGCNAAGTTATGATTGAATGAAAGTTTTACGTTTGAAACGCCCGCCAAAACGCATCTGTCGCGCCTGCTCACTCCGTGACATATCAAGTTAGATACAACGTCAGCCACCGCGTTTGTTTACTTCAGCGGTGATGTGCATTTGGTTAAAAATAAATTGTTTGAAGTAATGAAAAGAGAAAATAAACAGTCAAGTATACCAAAATCATCTAAATGGTTTATTGTACCGCAGTGTACTAGTACATCTCGCAAAACACCTGATAAAATATTTGTTAGTTATAAAAAATGAAACAAACAGGAAGACGTGGTTTAACGCAGTTAGGCGAGACATTGAAGATGTTAAGCCAAAATCAGTTCTTTCTGTTTGCGAAGACCATTTTGACGTACGTAATTATATTTAAGGTGTTTGTGTTTCCCCTATGTAGGCAGTTTTAACACTGAACTTCTTAATATCTTCTATTTACATCTAACCTAACCTTCATTACGGTACTATGGTATTGTTTAAAACACACCACAACACATTTAGCAATTCGTATGTGATGTAAATTTGGTATAGATATTTTTTATTAATTTAATATTACTTCTAACATTCATTTCAAGAGCACAGTTGTCATATTATGTTAAGGCTATATTCACGTTATATGCCTAAATAATAACACGTCACAATGTTACGCCCTGAAAATAAAAAATTAAATTATTTGGGTGGGGCTCAAGAGAAGTTGCATTACTTTTATAACCCTTTCCCTTAAATAAACAGAAAGAAAACAGCTTTTGAGAATAAAACAAATTCTTAAGCTTTTATTACGGATTTTCTTTGCTGTATTTAATCACATCCCGGGCATTAAGTGTTACTCAAACTACCATATCCATATTTTCAGTTTATGTGTACAGTTCTTACAGTTTAAAAATAAAGCGCAGACACAGCTATCGTGACATCAGAATAATAAAAGGTATGTTAGGTACACAAAACATAAGAAACAATAAGATAAACAAGTTATATTTTAAATAAAATTTTAATTTCTTAACACTATATTTGAGTCCTCAATATAGTGATTATAAACGAGGTGGAACGCAGTAATTCAGGTTTGCTAGCTTTAGGCCTACTGTCATCATACTGCTCGTTATCTGACATTTATAAAGTGAAGAAAGTTTTTTATGAATACTGAAACATGGTTTAGAATCCGGAAATATTTATAACCGTCTTTCTCAACACAACATTTCGTTTTATTTCTAAATAATGTAGTTTATTTATCACACATCAAGCATGGCACGCGACAACACAGTACGCTTGCTGCAGTCGCCAATTGTGTTATTCTTATGAATGTAATACCTATTCCATATTTTAATTTCCTACTTTGTATCTTAGCAATAGCAAACATAAACACNCGTTACGTTTCATTTCTAAATAATGTAGTTTATTTATCACACATCAAGCATGGCACGCGACAACACAGTACGCTTGCTGCAGTCGCCAATTGTGTTATTCTTATGAATGTAATACCTATTCCATATTTTAATTTCCTACTTTGTATCTTAGCAATAGCAAACATAAACACAGATGATAATAATACGTAAATCAATAAAACGTACAAACAAATAAGTTTTAACATGTGATGTAGGCCTACAGTTGCTTTGAAGATCACGTTCTTACCTTTGTAATTTTACACCTCTTATTTCAAGTGACACAAAACAATGGGAATTTAAGTAATCAAGTAGCATATCTGTATCTACTCGTGGCAGATTGTTCGACTGCGCTTTCACACAGTTGCCTTCCATTTTAGTGCTGCGTGTTTGCAACGTGCCGGAGCCGGCCGCCGGCGTATGACTAGCGACGTCAAACCAATGAGAGAGCGTTCTGCATTCACGTGACAGCGGCCATGAAAGTTACTGTTTTAATACTCAAATAACTTTGTCAAAAGCGATTTTTATGCAAAAAAAACGGTGAATTTTTATTTTCATACGCATATACAAATGTGTTTGTATCATTTTCAACAATATTGGCGAAATTTGCATGTTGCCCATTGTTCCTGTGTTTACACTTTATAAAGCACCTACCCAGAACCTCTATCTGAGAAATGGAACAAGATTTCAATTAGTTGTACTTGGGAGCAAGGCATTCAATCTCAGCCTTAATCCATGAAATACATTTTCTGAGATAAAACGTGAACTAACAAACACTCACTTCATCCTGCCTTTAATCCAATAAAGGAATTATACTTACTCCTGCGCAACTGTTGCACAGATTTACCCAGTGCCCTCTCCGCTTTGCGCTGGTTTGCTGTGCTCTTCTATCTAGACCCTTACTCTTTCAGGGCGTGTTTATGGCTGCAATTGCATGCGCCCAATTTTGATAATTAAACCCGACCTAAGGCGTATAGGGCTTGCTGTGAGATGCATCCCATTCTCCAACCATCTTAACTATTAACATGCATGCCGGAGGGCTTGCAGAACTGTAAAGGAGCTCACGCTGGCGTAGCGGGATTTGAGGGCTTGCCAGGGAAAAAAAAAACAGATGCATTTTTCCACAGTGATCACAGTGAATAAATTTTGTGGACTCCTACCTTTTACCCTTGATACNTACCGGAGGACTCACAGAACTGTAAAGGAGCTCACGCTGGCGTAGCGGGATTTGAGGGCTTGCCAGGGAAAAAAAACAGATGCATTTTTCCACAGTGATCACAGTGAATAAATTTTGTGGACTCCTACCTTTTACCCTTGATCCATTGTCAGTGTTTTACATTACCCCATTTCTGTGGTGTATGTTGCTTGCTCTGATGAAACCTCAACCACTTCCTCTGGCAGCTGTTCGGCACCGGTAGTTGTGCTGCCCTCTGGCACTGACGTAGCTCTAGTGCCTGGTCACATGCTGCACTGCTGATGCTGAAGCATTGTCTTCCTCTGGCAAATCCTGTTTACTCGTTATATTATCATGTTGTTTTACATGTTACACTAATGCTGTAGCTCCATCTCCTGCTGCCATTAAATTCAACTGTTGTTCTGTCTGCTCAGCCAACTTGCAAATTGCAACCGCTTTGTTCACTGTTAGTACTGTTTACTGCAACATTCTGTCCCTAACCTTACTATCGCATACACAGCATACAATGCAATCCATTATTAATGAGTCCCTTAGATTTCCGAACTCACAAGTTGCACTTAACTTATGTAAGTCTGTGACAAAGTTGTCTGTCTTCTCGCCTTTCACTCGTACCCTTTTGATGAACTTCATACATATATTCAATTTTTGTTTTTAAAAATTTTAAAAATTTTTGCAATAGAACTTTGTAGTTAATTTCCTACTTATAGAGCAAGTTCCCAAGTTTCATATACCTGTAGTGTTTTGTCTCCAGTAACATTTATCAAAATGGCCACCATCACTGCATCTTCTTTTGCTATGCCGCCCAAGGCCTTCATGTAAATGTCAAACTTCCACCCCCATTGTTTCCAATTCATACCAACTTCTCTTGACACATTGAATTCACCAGGCGGCTTAGGTTTTACATATTAGTGATCGGTAATGAACAAACACATTTTCACTATTCGCTTAGCATGAGACAGTTACTCGTATTTTCGCTAGCGAAACAATGTACAATTACTGAAACGATTTTCAGTCACTATGCAAGTTAACTTTAAGCATCATTACCTTCCACGTAAAATCTTAAGTCCTCTCCATCCTGTCTGCAGCACCATGTTATGTCCACACATATAGATGGATAGGATTTAAATTATCCATTACTCACGACATGTTACAATTCCGCTTCATCTTTAATCTATACCTTTTGCAATGCTGCCAACTACGGTTGTCCCATACCAAACCAGAAAGACTTACAACTTACAATAAGTACCAACATGAAACATTTATATTTATACCTAAGTACTTGGGACAGAAACACAATCAATGTAACACAACCCACTACCAACAGAGTAGAAAACTGGAAATTTTATGTGTTTTTTCTTGTTAGGTTTGTGTGCTTTGTTGTTAATTATGTTGCAGTATAGTTCATTACTAGCATGTGTAAGAAAGCATGTTATTGCTATAACGTAAAATGTTCAACCTTTTTCTTTAGGGCTATGCAGCAAATGTTTACCATCTTGCTCGTATACGGCCGGCGCGCGACTGTTGTCACACAGACATTGACCTGTCTGTACTGGACACCCCTTAAGACAGGACTAGGGAGCTCATGTGCTCAAATAACTGCCAGCCACTGCATCTCTCCAAACACAAAATCTTATCTCCATAAGTTGTACAACAAAAGAAAGATTGAGAAATGAACACTACTTTAGCAATCATCTTGGGTTATAAAAATTTTGTTCAGCTTTATGTAATTAATATCCAAAAACTATTCAATTTACATTTTATTTGCAGTCTAATGTACCTGTATAATAATACAAAAAAACTCACTCAAAGGCCGCCTGATTCTGTCTAAAACTTGACATATTTTTGGGTGTCGAGCTGGATTACGAACAGTGCGTATCTTCTTCTGTAGCTTGCCATTTTCGTAAACTGCTAGTGTTAGAACATCCCCTGCAAAATATATAATTTATGTAAAACAACATCTGAAATGGAAACAAAGATATTATACCTTATTACATTGGTATACAATACCTTAATAAAGTAAGAAACACAATTTTTAAACTTTCACAGCTACTGCACACATTTAAAATTTGCATTTAAAATTTTTTCATTGCACAAAATACAATGAGCTAACCCATAACATCTGAAATTGGCAAGAATATGCTACAGTTACTGTTCCACTTTGGTTCCATTCTTACAGTTGATTGATGACTGATGGATGATGATGAATGGATAATTGATGATGGATGATAATTCATAATGGATGACTGATGATGGATAGATGATTAGTATGAATGATGGATGGATTATCAATAATGGATGATTATTGATTATGACTATG
Source organism: Clitarchus hookeri (assembly GCA_002778355.1). Lineage (NCBI taxonomy): Eukaryota > Metazoa > Arthropoda > Insecta > Phasmatodea > Phasmatidae > Clitarchus > Clitarchus hookeri. The sequence goes on along the minus strand of NQII01000100.1, from coordinate 89,212 downwards.
GTGACCATAAAAACAATAATTACAGCAATAATAAGAGAAAGAACTACTATACATTTTGTCCAATGTTGCTTGCTGCTGCCACATGACAAACTGTTTCCTATTGTAGAAATGTGTGAAAATCATGAACAAAAATGACAAACACATTCTACAGCTACTACTGTCATAATATCCACTTCACTTAATAATTTCATTATTTTAAAAGTTACTGAACTTAGCTAAACCAATATGAAATATGACTGCATGAATAAATATTACAGTCTCTCATCTTCAGCAGGGATACAGAACCTCTCAGGTATTATATTTTTAGCTGAATAAATCTACTTCTAACATCATATTTTAAAAAATTAACATGTAAAATGTATAACTATTTACATAAACTGTTTTCAGACAAGTCTACATAACAATATAATTGAGGGGTTTTTTTTTTTTTTGCCAAAACAGCCACAGTCTAAAAATGCAATATTTTAGGTTAATACACTTGTCACTACTACCATCTGCCAGGAATCACGTCGACGACACAAAATGCAAAAACCACCATAGTCCACAGAGTTACACTGTTCGACAGTTTGGGCCATTTTACCAAAACAACCATAGTCCAACACCCTTATTGCAAAAACTGCCATAGTCCTGGACAATGGTTGTTTTTCCCATGAACTTCTAGAAGACAGTTGTTTTGTTGAAATAGCAAAACATTTGTAAAAAAAATTGAAACTGCTGTAAATATACAATCACAAAAGAAAGGCAAACAATATATATCTACCACCTAGGCAACAAAGGTTTTATTCTTTTCCACCGACCAGGGCGGCATCACCATTGCTGTTATCAATGTTAAGGTAAGAGAGACCTTTCTATAGCATGTTCTTTCCCTATGGTCAGTACATACACAATGGATACCTACAACAGTGCATGTATTTATTCGGACAAAACAGAATGGAAAAAAACGAAGTAAAAGAAAGGCAAAGATTCTACAAAACTAAAAATTTTGAAGAGAGAAACATATAAATCATAAGGGCAAAGAGACACCTGAACAAACAACAGTACCTGATTGCAAATAAGTGTATTACATCAATAGTGACGTGGAAAGGTTATGTTCTTAGTACGCTGTGGGAAAGAAAAAAATCAACACAGTCTGTGTCTAAAATATAGTGCATCTGTTCATTTTGCAGATGTTCCCACATACGGTGTTTTGAAAGAGTAGATGAAAACCAGAGAAAGGAGATTAGATTCTTGAGCAGTTTAATACTAGTCGCACTAAAGATGATCAGAATGTCTTTCAGGCTTGATATCATTTCATGTTCTGGAACGACAACGACCTAGGAAGACCTACAATGTTAATAGTGAGGCTGAAAATGATAACCTAGACGCCGGTAAGCATGCTAACAGTGGTTTCCTCACATATAAAATAAGAGGTCCGGATGGAGAAATTCCAGGATGCTTCTAACCTTTTCTGAGCATTCATGGAATTTATAGGGGAAGGGTAAGAAGAATACACCACACCAGAGCATTATTGCTTTTGGATGCTTGCCTATGATCAAAGGAGGGAAACATGGCAATACGCACAATAGAACTCCTAAACCAGCCGTGGATTTGATTATTGATCACATTTCATCATTCAAAGCTCGCATTTCACACTATTCATGGTGAAATAACCCAATTGACTATACCTGCCAGAAACTTTCATCATCCAATAAATGCACATGTTCTCACAGCTGTACATCATTTGAGTTTCATATGCAGTACAGGCAGTCCTCTACTTTCGCGCATTCGACTTTCGTACAATTCGCGCTTTCGTACATTGGTTTCTTACACCATAAATTCGACTTTCGCGTGTTTGCTTCGTTCTTTCGTACATAACCTTTCGTACATAACCAAAAAAAATATCGCGCGCATGCCTCCACGAGAAACGTAAACATCAAAGATATATGGATTGTTTATATTCTGTAGGTTTTGTCTTCGCAAATAATATTGCAGCAAAGTTGACTTATACTACGTAGAGACCTCTGGTGTGGATATACGGAACTATGTTTCCGATATAACTGAACAAATATGCAGTTGTATGTCTGATGTGTTACTACGCTATGGCGCTATGCCGCTCCTGTTTAGAACTTCCGTTGTTTTTATTATGGTTTTTAGTTTCCTTTGAGGTTAATTTTATATCCATTGTTTTTTTTTTTTTTTTAATCTATTGGCGCACGTACATAATTATTACACCACGCAATGAATAACAAACGTAAAAACGAAAGTAATGAAGACTCGGTGTGTAAGAAACAAAGAAAACATGTTGTAAATAGTGTACAAACAAAATTAGACATTATCGCGCAATCGGAAAGTAGCAAATCACTTGCGGCTATAGGACGGTCTTTCAACCTGAGCCGATCCACTGTGCGTTCTATTGTAAAAAGTAAAGGAAATATAAGGGACTATGTTATAAATTCGGGAAATCTTTCTTCTAAAATAATTTCAAAACGGCGGGGTGTAGCGATGGAAGAGATGGAACGGTCTTTAAAAGTGTGGTTAGACGATCAACACCAGAAAAATATCCCTATCAGCCTTGCAATAATTCAATGCAAAGCTCTCAGTTTGTTTGAAGATTGGAAAAATTAGTCAAATGTTTGTGTGTGTAAAATATGTCTTTTCAATTGTTTGAACTATTAGCTATATATTTAAACACTTTTAAATAACTTTGATGCATGATCTTGTTTCTTTGTGTGTAAATATATTGTTTTGAATATTTTTTTCTTGTTTAGTAAGTTTTTTTCCCCATCTAGTAACGGAACCTCATTTATCACATTAAAATAAGGGTTCTACTTTCATACATTTCAACTTTCATACACAAATTTAGGAACACATTGTGTATGAAAGTAGAGGACTGCCTGTATACTGGAGCATCTTCTAACAAAATTTCTACATTAGGTTCAGAATGCCATGTAGCAACACCTGTGCATTGTGTGACAATTTGCAACAGAAAATTAATGCAGCTGAAAATGCAGAGGAAAACTTCAGCTTAAAATTGAGAAAGAAGTTCATCTATGGAAAGCAGACTGATTTTTTTAACTAATGTGAATGTATAAGAGACAGGCTCAGCATGGTCCATTTTATTTGTCTTGCCTTTGATTACATGCAGAATCTGCCTCCCCCTCAGATTCGGACAAGTGATGTTTTCTACAGACAGCAGTTGTGGTACTATGTCTTTGGTATACACGACATTGGCAGAAACATGGTTTCCATGAATGTTTACAGTGAGCTCATTGCTATAAAAGGACAAAATTATGTAATATCACGGTTACTTAAACATTTTAATATTTATGGCACTGGCAGTGGGAATGGAACTTTGGTTCTGTTCAGTGATGGATATCATGGACAGAACAAAAGCTATGTTATGGTACGATTTTTAAATGATGGTACACGGGTTAAAACTGGTTAAAGTAATCTTAATCTAGCTCCCATGTGACCAAGATTTCAGCCCAATTGACATTCAAAAGAGAAAACATACAGCTGAAATACCAAGCGATTGGAGCGATTGGGATCAGCTCATTAGAAGATCAGGAAACATCTATCCCCTTTCAATGTGATCAATATTCAAATGGAAGACATATCTTATATGTCTGCTGCATTGGCACCGTACTTTTTGAAACAACATCTACAACCAATGACTAAAAAGGGTCAGGATGCTACGAATTCCCACTGATCATACTTCTGCTCGGGAACACATATTGTAATATTCCGGGCAGTGCATTCGTTAACACGTTATTTAAAATAATGCAGCCTCGCCGCTGGGCGCCATATTGTATAGTTCCGCCTTTAATCTCGTTAAGCTAATANCGTTATTTAAAATAATGCAGCCTCGCCGCTGGGCGCCATATTGTATAGTTCCGCCTTTAATCTCGTTAAGCTAATATTTAGAATAATGCAGCCTCACAGGTGGGCGCCATCTTGTAACGTTCGGCACTTGTTACTNCTCGTTAAGCTAATATTTAGAATAATGCAGCCTCACAGGTGGGCGCCATCTTGTAACGTTCGGCACTTGTTACTGCTGACTATTTATGTTGCCACGGCTTGCTCAGAGGTAGAAACAAGAGACTCAGTAAATTGAACACTAGTTATTTAAGAAAAAAGTTCCAGATTAGTTTGATATATATATTTATTTAACATTCAGCAACACAGTTCACAGACGCACAGACGGAGTTTCAGTATGCAGAGTACGAACCTTTACCATTAAATATACTATTGCAGTTAACAACAGTGCCACAGTCGTTTACGTAATGATGTTCTTAAAAAAAACTGACCCGAAGAAACTTAAAATGCTGCTACCTCCCACACCGGCTGAGAAATGATATATTAAAGTCTAGTTGCCGATGTGGGGGTTCTAGTCCTATCCGAACGCGGCCTAGGCTAGCATTGCATGATACTTCTCGACTGCGCTGACCTGCCCTCACGGGCGACGTGAAGTAACTCTCCCTGACGACTGACTTGAATAAGACTCTCTTCCGGCGACAGACAGACGCTTCTTTTTGTGCTGCCTATCACCCCCCTCTCCTGAGATAAGGGCCTGGCATCTGCCAGCAGCGTCATCCANTGCTGCCTATCACCCCCCTCTCCTGAGATAAGGGCCTGGCATCTGCCAGCAGCGTCATCCAAAACTGCACGTGTCCTGCTCTCAACACGTTATCGATACTGCGTTGTCAACAGAAACGAACCTCTTGTACAACAAAAACTTGTTGACGTTGCNATCGATACTGCGTTGTCAACAGAAACGAACCTCTTGTACAACAAAAACTTGTTGACGTTGCCTGATCCACAGAAACAAACTAATCTAATTAATGCTGACGCTTCCCCAAGAAACCAAAGTTCGAAACAAAACTGTAACCGTCCTCCTGATAANCTAATCTAATTAATGCTGACGCTTCCCCAAGAAACCAAAGTTCGAAACAAAACTGTAACCGTCCTCCTGATAAAACGTAACACGGCAAACATCCTCCCGATAACCTACAAATGCACACGTCTGCCAGATAAACTATCACAGGAACCGAGCCACCACGGCTTTAAACTTCAGACCCGATAAAAATATTAAGAAGCTTTCCAAAGCTTCATACACACGAAAGAATTTTACACCCGAGTCCCGAAAAATTACGAATATTGCGTCATTACATTACCCCCCTCGGTTTGGGATAGATTTGGAAGAAATCTTTCCCAAAGCGAAACCTATCTTGAATGATGCTGTTCTGTAAACCACTGTGCCTCTGTTTCTTGAAAACAATTTACATATAACATGGTAATCAAGTAATAACAACAATTATTCACTTACTTAACTCTTGATAAAAATATTATTTACTTCACTGTTGAAGAGTGACAAGCTATTGACAAGGATGCTACAAAAAAAATTACACCTTACTGGTTTCAATCAGTTACTGGTTGTTACAATTTGTGTGGTTGAGGGTGTATTTCCTACCTATGCCATCGATACTTCATTGCGGGTTGCTGTCCTTTGGTCTCTCGCTGGGATCAGCACACCACTTCTCCAAAAGGGGACCCAGGTCTGCCCAAAACTATAAAAAAAGTCACTGCGACTGCCTCTCCATAGGCCAGTGCTGACAACCAACATTACACGCCAATGCTACTGCCTCTCACTAGGTCAGTGCTGACAAAAAACCTCAAAAGCCAATGCGACTGCCTCTCTCTAGGTCAGTGCTGACAAAAAAACATTAAACGCCATTGCGACTGCCTCCCACAGGTCAGTGCTGACAAAAAACAAGGGCCCCAGACCTGTCCCAATACAAATACACTTCACTTTGTGCCACTGATCCCAGGACACCATAAACTGCAGCAACATCTCCTACTACTAATGCAAATATTCTTAAGGCTCAATACTCTACAACACCTCAACCACTTCAACCTTTGGAAAGTTAAGAACCATTTAATGCATCCTCAATTAATATTCCTTATAATTCCTATTGTCAACTATGATTTCCAAACTCACATTAATTATATGTTTCTTTACATTAACACAGTTTTCACTTGAAAATAAAATTTATAAACCTTCATAAAGCCCTTCCGGTTCTGTACTCTGCATTAATTATATCACAATAGTTACAATAACACCATAGCCCATGACAGCTTGAGCTTCTATTACATAACAGCAAAGGTATATTTAAATTCACATCATCTTGACTTATACCCTTTACAGTAATTCTAATATTAGCACAAAAGTTGTTACAAAGGACTTACCAATTGCCTTATCTTCAATTGAAATTGAAAGTAATTAAATTAGAAAACATGGTAGAAAATTTTAATAGTAACTGTAATACATATTTTGAAATCAAAAACTACTTATATTTAAAGAACACTTACAAAGTTCTTTCATAACACACTGCATATTTAGAAAATTCACAAATGTGCTTTCATAATTCAACCCTTGCATATTTATGCACAGTATCAGATATACTGATAAACTAGACATTTTCAATCATTGCAATGTCAAATTTTAACAATTAACAAAAAATCATAATTTCACATAAAATGCTCATCAAATAAAATACTTATAAGTGTTTTGTTTTTTTACTCAATAAGTAACTTCTTAATAATTTTAAAAAACTGTGCACTTACTTTTCAAGACATAACATACTAAACTACATTACAAAAGTGCAATGCAAAATAGCACACTATTTTCCACCTGTATTGCTAATTACACTTACGAAATATTATGATGACAATCCACTACATAGTAATAACCTCAATCAGTAGCACAAATAGGCTTTGTGAGAACAGAAAAAAATTTCTGCAACACTAAAAAACAAAGAAAATCAAGGTGTGCCATTACTGCACAGCTGATGTATATATTTAGAGCCTTTATTCATAGTTGAACTTAGTACCTAGTACCTTTGAGATGAAATGTCCGCTCATGTCAAGCACAGTGCATACCAATCTCACATCACAGGAAGAAAGTGTCAGCTTCCAAATGGACAATTACTAACCCCAAAAATATCTGACACACACAAATACAAACATGAAATGTAATTTACTACGACAGCCTTCCTGAAATTATGGCACATACACGTCAGTCATTTCTAAAATTCAACATTACCACTGTATGTACTTCACATATAACTTCAATTAATTAATTTTTTTATAACATTGGCAGCTTTTATGAAAACCATTCATATTTTTTCCCTTTTGAAAAATGTTAACAACAGTTGTAATAACGTAACTAAAATTTCTGTAACCCTACACAGTTTAATTAATTTAAAATTTCTGTTCCTTACCAGTTTCACTAAAATATCAATGATTGTACTGTATTTACTTGTTATAAAAATGATTCACTGTTCTTAAACAAACACTCTCTCTCAATTATTAATTTTTTTCCAAATAACATTTTCTAGGTCAGCAATATTAACTCTTTTCTTCTTAATAAAAACAATTATTTACTATTGCCTTATTATTATAGTATATAAAAATTAATACAAAATTAAATATCTAACTTGCAGTCTCTTTCTGCTATACAACATTTTTTCTTCTTCCTTTTCCTTGTCCTTCTCTCCTTTTGTCTTAATTTCATTCCCTTTTTCCTTACTATCTTTCTCATACTATACTTTAGCACTTTCTTCCTCTTCCCTTCTGACCTAAATCTACNGTGGATTTAGCTTATACGAATTATCCTTCTTGTAAATCCTGTGGGAATCTGCTGAATTGTTTTCTTGCACTGAATTCTTCTTGTAAATCCTGTGGGAATCTGCTGAATTGTTTTCTTGCACTGAATTGTAAAATTAGTTGGCTCTTCTACCAAGCTCCCTTGTTGCGCTCACTTACATATTTATTTCCAAACGTTGTTCTACACATTGTAATATTTCGGGTAGTGCGTTGGTTAACTGGTTCTTTAAAATAATGCAGCCTCGCCGTTGGGCGCCATGTTGTAATAGATGCGTCTCTTAGCAATTCGTGCCTGCTGCACTTCACTATCTGATCCATCTCGCAGCTTAACTTCACAATAACCCTTTAGTCTAACCCCCCTAACCTTATTTCTCTTTTTCTTTATTACCTTTATCTTAGACTTTCTAACCTTACTCTCCACTAAATTATCTGCACTTCTATCCTCCTCATTTATTATCTCTGTCTTACTATCTTCAACAATTAACTCTTTACTCTCTTTGTCACTGCCAATAACACTTTCATATTTAACGTCATTGTTCTTTATATTATTTTTACTCGGGGAATCTATGGTTGGATCCTTTCCTAATATCTTCAGGGATTCAACCCCCCACTTGTCTATATTCGTTAATAATTCTTCAAATCTTTCCTCACTCTTTTGGTTATACTCCTGTAAGGACAACAGGATCTTAAACATTTCCGTCTGTATATCAGTACCTAATTGTGCCATTCTTAATTTTATTTACGATGTCGTGGTAAACAATTAAAAAACAAAAAAAAAAACAGTCGCGAAATTATCACTCTTTCACCCGAAAAAACAAACAAAAAATTCTTCTTGGCGAAATGTACTTTATAATACCCTAACCTGCAATACTCTTGAAATGATGGCTTCATTATTGATTTAATTTCGTACCTTTTACTGTTGATGAGCGAGGCCTCATACCTGAAAACTTCGGCTTCGTGCTGCTAGAAACCTGGAATGGAACTGCCGCCGGTATCGTGCTGCTGGAACTGGAATGGAACTCCCGCCGATGTCGTGATGCTGGAACTGGAATGGAACTGCCGATGTTTACGTGTTGTTACGCTTCTCGTTGTTAAGTCTTCAAGTGTGGTTAATCGTGCCCCACGTTGGGCGCCATGTTGTAATATTTTGGGTAGTGCGTTGGTTAACTGGTTCTTTAAAATAATGCAGCCTCGCCATTGAGCGCCATGTTGTAATAGATGCGTCTCTTTCGTTACATTCGTATTTAGAATTTTAGCATAATGCAGCCTCAAAGGTTAGGCGCCATCTTGTAACGTTCAGCCGCTTACACTGCCGACTGTTTATTTGCCACGACTTGCTCAGGGTAGAATACACGAGACTCAGTTAATTGAACACTAGTTAATTTTGAAATAAAGTTCAAGTTCGAAGTTAGTTTGTTCTATACTTTATTTATCATTTTTTGAATGACACAGTTCACAGATGAATTACCGGTATTCAGAGTACGAACCGTACCGAGATAAATATCCAAGTACAGAACAGCGTCACAGTGGTTTACCGTTTATTAATGTTCTTAAAAAATTGACCTGAAGAAACTTAAAATGCAGCTACCTCCCACACCAGCTGAGAAATGATATATTAAAGTCTAATTGCCGATGTGGGGGTTCTAGTCCTGCCCGAACGCGGCCTAGGCTAGCATTGCATGATACTTCTCGACTGCGCTGACCTGCCCTCACGGGCGACGTGAAGTAACTCTCCCTGACGACTGACTTGAATAAGACTCTCTTCCGGCGACAGACAGACGCTTCTTTTTGTGCTGCCTATCACCCCCCTCTCCTGAGATAAGGGCCTGGCATCTGCCAGCAGCGTCATCCAAAACTGCACGTGTCCCGCTCTCAACACGTTATCGATACTGCGTTGTCAACAGAAACGAACCTCTCGTACAACAAAAACTTGTTGACGTTGCCTGATCCATAGAAACGAACTAATCTAATTAATGCTGACGCTTCCCCAAGAAACCAAAGTTCGAAACAAAACTGTAACCGTCCTCCTGATAANCTAATCTAATTAATGCTGACGCTTCCCCAAGAAACCAAAGTTCGAAACAAAACTGTAACCGTCCTCCTGATAAAACTTAACATGGCAAACATCCTCCCGATAACCTAAAAACGCACACGTCTGCCGGATAAACTAACACGGGAAACGAGCCAACACGGCTTTAAACCATAACCCAATAAAAATATTAAGAAGCTTTCCAAAGCTTCAAACACACGAAAGAATTTTACACCCGAGTCCCGAAAAATTACGAATATTGCGTCATTAAAATCTGTATCTACCAGCCTCTTTCCCTATGCCTCCAGCTTATATTGCACCACTTTATCTGACTCCTGCAAAGTTCAAGGATGTTCCACATTTTGCTACATTCCTTCAAAATCTGGCAAACTAAGAATACTACTTCAAAATAGCTTCTAAAGGAGAAGAAAATCCTGCACGCCTGGAGAATGACAAGATGAAGATGAAAACAGTAGTGGAAATGACAATGATGCCCAGTGAACAAGATGAACTTCAAAGAACATTTCACAAGTATTCTGCTTAGGTTACCATTAACTATTGTGTTATTCAGTGTTTCATGCTTTAAGATTGAGTGCAAAATGCAAAGACATGTCAAAATAGTCTTGTCAACAGTGGTTTGTAAGCTATTGTGTAGCAAATATTTTGTTATTACAAGTGTTTCGTACAAAAATAACAATAGTACACACATAATAATGTTTTATGGACCACTGTATGGCCTAATAAATTATTAACATTACTGAATACTCCAACACTGATATGGGGATATCCATACTACATATCTCTGCTAATGTCCTAGTACTAAAATATATGCAGGTTTCCAGAAGTAGTTTTTTGTGTTTTATTCAAAAGTTAGACTAGTGGACTATAACTGTTACAGAAAAAATACCTCAATTCTTAACATTATTTATATAGAGAGTGTTTCGCTACAAAACTGACCAACTTTGCCCATGTGTTCTAAGAGGTCATTAGCAGCAAAATATGTTCTATACACACTGATGAAGTTTGTCGGTTTCGACATGGAGCATCCTGTATATAATAATATAGTTCCTGTATATAAATTGTATAGTTCTTTAATATTTATATCTGCCAGAAGTGCTATACATATCCAAATCCAACAAAACATTCATCTGTTAAATTTTTAGTTCTGTAAAGAAGTCACTACTTTAAGTTTGCATTCTTCAAGATAATGCTAAATATTTTTGCACAGGCGTTAAGGGTGTCATTATTACATATATGCATATGGCACAAAGAGTGACAGGCTATATAACCGCAAAAATTAAAGTGTTTATTTCATTGTGGTGATAAATGTTACTATGTTTATGATACTTGTCTACGTACCTAACATTTGTTTATATTACGTAATTCCCTTACGATTACTGTGCACGAGTATGAGTATGTGTGCTCTAGAAGGCAGAACAAAGAATGGTCAATAAAAATGTTTAGAAACTAATAATTTAAAAACAAAGCAATGCTAGGTTAGAACAAAGTGGAAAATTACTGAAACAAATTATATTAAATAATATCTGCGCCTTGGGGCAAAAACTGTAGGCGTCTGTATTTCATGGGCAGGCACCGAAAACACATAGCCATTAAAAATCATATAACTGTGACAGTGAATCTGAGCTAAAGTGTTATGAAATACAACTAGACAGGAACTTTTTTCAAGAAAATTGGACTTTGCTAATATTACTTAGTGCAATTTATAAGGCAGGCAAAGGGTGATAGTATGGTCACATAGGAAAACTATGCTAAGGGAAACCTGGCCGACAGGCCTGGTAGTCAGTGTGGATTACCAGTGAGTTCATAGAAAACATGTAAAAAATTACTTGGAACAGAAGATGTGGAATATTAGTGTAGAAGAGGGGTAGGGTTTTTGTTAGATGCCTTCAAGAGACGTTAACTTCAGAAGTCAAGCCAATAGTTACCAGCATGAATACAGAACTTGTGGTTAAAGACTAACTGAAGCAACTCTATTCTGAAAGGCTTCCAGATGGCAATTCCTTTACAAAAGACCAAGTATAAGGTATCACAAGGCTCCAGTGTCAAAGGTTTCCAAGAAATGTTGCTTACCAAATGGCTTGTATGGAAGTGAAGAGGATGCAGCACATAAGGCAATGGATAGTGAAAGTGAAGATGAGAAAGCTGAAAGCGACAATAGTGAAGATGGCAAGGTTAAACAATAGGAATGCTAAATGAATGTGCGAAAGGAAAATTTCCTGGCTAATTTTCTGACTGTATGACCAAGGTGAACAAAAAATTGTTCAGAAGGCCACATATGTTGTAAATACAATAACAAACAATGTAAGTTAAATATGAAGAGCTCTAATTTAATCATTTACGTAATTTAGTAAGCCTAACCAACTAAAACTAAGTGGCAACCAACTGAACATGCATTCTGGAGGACCTGGATTCAATTCTCAGTCCAGCCATTCTGATTTTGGTTTTCCATGATTTTCTGAAGTCACTCTGAGGCAAATGCTGGGATGGTTCCTTAACGCAGGCCATGGCTGATTTGCTTCTCCATTCCTGCTTCTCTGAGCAACCTGCTTCAACTCTAATGATTTCACCGTCGATGAGACAACATATCCAACCAATTGGAAAGAAAAGAAACTGGTGGGAACATTATTCGTACACAAGTGCACTCATTCCTAAGGGGGGGTCATCTTCAGTCTGAGATTGTCTTGGATTCAGGTAAACAGAGAGCTTTTTTGTCTGCAACAGCAGTTAACATATGAAAGTTGTAAACCATTTCTAAATTTATGAACCTAATTAAATTAAAGGTAACTTTAAGATGGGAAATAAAAATGTGGAACATAATTTACATAAAGTGTTACACTGAAGAACCAAAAAAACTGGTATAGGCATGCGTATGCAAATAACAGAGGTATGGAACCAATCAGAGTAACGCGATGCGGTCGGCAGCTAGATCGGTTACTGCTGCTACAATGGCAGGTTATCAAGATTTAAGTGAGTTTGAACGTGGTGTTATAGTCGGCGCACGAGAGATGGGACATAGCATCTCCGAGGTAGCGATAACATTTGGATGTTCGCGTACGACCATTTCACGAGTGTACCGTGAATATCGGGAATCAAGTAAAACATCACATCTTCGACATCGCTGCAGTCAGAAAAAGATTGTGAAAAAAACGGGACAAACGATGACTGACGAGAATCATTAAACGTGACAGACGTGCAACCCTTTCTCAAATTGGCGCAAATTGGATTTGTGGACTGCCCTGCAGGATTCATGGTGTGAATTGCCTCCTCCATACCTTCAGACATTAGAGGAGTCCATGCCACGTCGTCTTGCGGCACTTCTGCGTGCTCGGGGGGCCCTATACGATATTAGGCAAGTGTACCAGTTTTTTCGGCTCTTCAGTGCATCTCACTCAGTAAAAGTATATAATGCACACATACATACCACTGTTAGTGATTTCATACCCATTTCCTGAAAAAACAGATGGCTGGATGTTGCAAAAGTTAATACCTGCTGGAGGTTCACAGCGTGTTTCCATTAAAGATGGTACAAGAAGTTCAAGCCGGACCTTTAAAAAAAAAACATAATCAATGAGCAGGATGAAGGTATTTGAAAACCACATAAAATAAATGTTTTCATGTATTAGACATGGTCATTTGTTAAACTACAAATTCCTACTAAAATTACTGTTCAAGGTGTATGGCACAGATGCANTTCTAAAATTACTGTTCAAGGTGTATGGCACAGATGCACGTTTTTAGTGAGGGGTGGGGGTGGGGGTCCACAACCCAAGTGTACACTTCAAACTACTGCAGTTTTTGATACAAATTGAATTCAAATTTAAAAATAATTAAGAGTTACTTACAGCTAATTTAATTGACAAGTGTTAAAAAAAAATTCTTTAAAGTACCAAATAAAACTACACCAACGTTTGTGAAANTGAAGGTATTTGAAAACCACATAAAATAAATGTTTTCATGTATTAGACATGGTCATTTGTTAAACTACAAATTCCTACTAAAATTACTGTTCAAGGTGTATGGCACAGATGCACGTTTTTAGTGAGGGGTGGGGGTGGGGGTCCACAACCCAAGTGTACACTTCAAACTACTGCAGTTTTTGATACAAATTGAATTCAAATTTAAAAATAATTAAGAGTTACTTGCAGCTAATTTAATTGACAAGTGTTAAAAAAAAATTCTTTAAAGTACCAAATAAAACTACACCAACGTTTGTGAAANGCAGCTAATTTAATTGACAAGTGTTAAAAAAAAATTCTTTAAAGTACCAAATAAAACTACACCAACGTTTGTGAAAAATGCAACACCAAGAAGGATACATGTGATTAAAATTAACTTTATACCACAGATTAGATACACGACAATACACAATTGATAATGATTTTAGATCTGTACATGATCTCTGTCCTTAGGAATTCAGTATGGTGTGAAGCACCCACGTGCTGCAATCAGAGCCCCTAAATGTCGTGGCATGGAATCAAAGAGTGAGTGAGTGAGTGAAGATATTTGGGCGGTTTTTTTAACAGCGAAGTCTTGAGAACTGATGAGGGTGATTGAGGTGAGTATGCTGCGGTGCCAGAATGAAAGGGCGGGAGAAACGGGAGATCTCGGAGAAAACCCGCCGACCAACGGCATCGTCTAGCACGATTCCCACTTGCAAAAATCCAGTGACTCAGCCGGGGATTGAATCCGTTTTTCGCCCTGGTGGGTGGCGAGCAGGCTTACGGCTCAGCCACCATGGTCCCCGGAATCAATGAATATATCTGGATATGTTCCTGGGAATCTGCCTCCACACGGTTTGTATGCGAGTCCACAAAGCATCAACAGTGGTTGCTGGAGGTCCGTGATGAACAAATCGCCGACCAACCATATTCCAGACACGTTCGATGGGTGACATGTCAGACGAATGTGCAGACCAGGGAAGTAGTGGTACCCGTTGCTCATTGAAGAAGGCTTGCACATTCCTCGCCACATGTGGCCAGGCATTGTCATGCTGACATATGGCATGTGGAGTCGTCTGAAGGAAAGGCAGTACCTCGGGCTCTAAAACTTCCCTGATGTAGTGGATGCTGTTCAGATTGCCCTCAATATGTAGGAGTCGAGATCGCATGTTGTATCCAATGGCATCCCAAACCATCACACTTGGAGTTTGTCCGTTATGCTGCTCCACAATGCAAGCTGCAAGTTTGCAGTCACCACAGTAGCATCTAACACGTACACTGCCATCACTGTACGGCAGGTTGAAGCGGGACTAGTCCGAAAACACTACATTTTGCCATTCAGCACGCCAGTGATGGTGTTCAAGTGCCCATTGCAGTCTGAGGCAATTGTGGTTTCTGGACAATGAAAGCCTACGCAATGGCATGTGCGCCACCACTCCAGCCTGCAGCAGACGGCATCAAACCGCCGACGTAGAGAACAAGGCTGTACGGTCCGTTACGGCCATGCGGATAAGATGGCAGTCATCCTGTACTGTGGTCACATTGCATGGCCCAGTATGTGCTCGTCACAGCGTGCGACACTTTTCTATCCACTGGTTCCACACACACATCACTGTCATAGCAGCATATCCTGTACGAGCCAAAATGTCACTGTATGACAAACCCGTTTCCCGGAGACTGATCATTTTGCCCCATTCCAACTATTTCACATGCTGATATTGCATCCTTTGACGTTGACGAGGCATACTGGCACTTGCTTTCACTTCATTTGACGGCTCTTCACTGACTGAGCTTGGCGTAACACAGACTTTTCCGGTCACACATGTACACCATCTCTCTGCAATTGTAATCACTTATTGTTGGTACACTCACTGTTCTACACAACCACCTAGATTGGATTCATTTGGGCCATTCTTTCTTGATGTTGCAATTTTCACAAACAATAGTGTACTTCAGCTAGGGGACCACAGCTCTCCCTCTGTGCCCCTAGTGTATGTAATTGGAAAGCATTTTACTGTTGCTTCTATTTGCCACAGGTACATACTCCTGATAATGCTTTGTTGTATCATCCCAAGAATTTAAGTAGGAGAACAAAGAAAAGTCTCCATTACATTGAGAACCAAAGTAGAAATGTTTTTTTACTTTCAGAGCCTGATTCGCCATGTCACCACTTGTAGGCCCATGAAAATGTGCCACCCCCTCNAGAAATGTTTTTTTACTTTCAGAGCCTGATTCGCCATGTCACCACTTGTAGGCCCATGAAAATGTGCCACCCCCTCTTTTCCTTCCACTTTTCTTTGTTTATTATTTTACAACACACAGTGACCACACCAGGTGCATCATCATAATTTNCCTCTTTTCCTTCCACTTTTCTTTGTTTATTATTTTACAACACACAGTGACCACACCAGGTGCATCATCATAATTTAAATTACATTAAAATAGTATAAATTAATTATTTGAATTAAAATAATNGAAAAGCCCCTAAACTAGAATTTTACCAAAATAATAAGCATGTAGGGCATATTAGTTAAAACAAGGCTAAATTAGGTAATTTAATTAACTTTATGTAAAATTCTAATTTTTTTTTAGCAAAACTACATTCATGCAACTTTCTATTTGTAAGCATTTCTTCTTTCTTCTGACCTTCCTTTGGTCAATGTACTATGCATTGGATTCCACAGTTGACATAACGTTATCCTATATACGGATAGGCGCTTCACACTCTATCTCGAGAACAGTTAATTATATAACATATCGCCTCAGACCAAATTTGTAGAGAATTTTATGCTCTACCAGTTTTATAATAACTTCAAACATCATTTGAAGCATAGGAAACAAGATATTTACAAAAAAACGATTTTCGCGACCTTTGACCGTGAATATCTTGAAACACGGACACGAGATTCCATGAGACTTTTTTTAGCTAACCTTTAAAATGTCAAAACAAAGATATATGCAAATTTTCAGCTTTTTAACTTTCATTCAGAAGTTTAACCCTTTTTTCACCTTATTTGACTTACTATATGTGTTTGTAGGCTATATATATTATACACACACATATTCTACAATGTCAGTGCCATTTTATGTGATATGGTGTGGTCTCAAGAAATAAAAAGACATAATGATTAATTTTAAAATACAGGATGAGTATGAAAGAATACCCCAACTATGAAGGTCTATAATATCAAAACCAACAATTTACAACCTTGATTCACCAATCAAATGAACCGTGGATCCATGAAGTTTGTTTACCATACATTCATAAATGTTCAATGTGACCACCACGAGCGGCCCCAATGACATCTACGGGATAATCAAACTCGTTCGACACTCTTGTCAGCGTGTCCGGTGTTACGGTTTCGATGGTGTCCGTAATTCTCGTTTTGAGGTCATTGATGCTAGCCGGCAATGGTGGACGAAACACTTGATCCTTTATGTACCCCCATAGAAAAAATTGCACGGGGTAAGATCCGGGCTTCTTGGGGGCCAGTGATGAAGAGCCTGGCACCAGCTGCTCCTCGACCAATCCAGCGTTGCGGCAACGTCTTGTTCATGTATCCGCAAACAGCTAGGTGCCAATGGGGTGGCGCACCATCGTGTTGGAAAATGAAGTCCCCCACCGCTTCTTCTAACTGAGGAAATAACCACTCTGTAAGCATGTCCAAATATGGGACTCCAGTAGCAGTGGGCTCGTGAAAAAAGAAAGGGCCGAAAACAGTGTCTTTGGATACAGCGCAAAACATGTTCACTTTGGGAGAAGCGCGCTCGTTTTCTGTGGTTTCATGTGGAGGCTCCTGACCCCATATCTGCACGTTGTGTTGGTTCACCTTACAATTCCTGTGGAACGTCGCTTCATCGTTAAAAACCAGCTTAGACATGAAGGTATTGTCTACCTTGTTCTGGGCAAGAACGAACGTGCAGAAATCACGTTTTGGTTCTTTATCCCTTTCGGTAAGAGCCTGTACAAGCTGTAACCTGTATGGTTTGNGAACGTGCAGAAATCACGTTTTGGTTCTTTATCCCTTTCGGTAAGAGCCTGTACAAGCTGTAACCTGTATGGTTTGTACAGCAATCGTTTTCACAACACTGACCATACCGTCGATTGAGGGATTTGCATTTCCCGGCTAGCTTGTCGAGTAGTTTTTCTCGGACTGCGAACGAACGCTTGTTGAATCCGTTGCACCTTCTCTTCGGACACATGCAGCCGCCCGTAACTTTTGCCTTTGCAAAGGCACCCTGTGTCATGGAACTGGCGGGAGGACGACGTCCGTATTTGCGACGGAATTCACGTTGATTAGTTGTAACCGATTCACATTTAGCAAACTGAAGAACACAGAACGCCTTCTGTTGTTCTGTCACCATCGTGATGCGGACCAACACACAACACACGCTCATAGTGCAACAGAAGCTCTCAGTGTCATCTATCAGCACATAAAGAAAACATCAGACCATCCCCTTCACATTAACGTGTCGAATGCAAGCTCGCTACGCCCTCACCACCTCAAATCGAGAGTTACGAACGCCATTCAAACCGTAACACCAGACACGCTGACAAGAACGTGGAACAAGTTTAATTATTGCGTAGATGTCGTTCAGACCGCTCATGGTGGTCACATTGAACATTTATGAATGATGGTAAACAAACTACATGATTTCACAGTTCATTTGATTGGTCAATCAAGGTTGTAGGTTATTTGATTTTGATATTATAGACCTTCAAAGTTGGGGTATTCTTTTATACTCTGCCTGTATTTACACACAAATGTTAACCATTATTTTATGAAGCTTATAAAAAAAANTTGGGGTATTCTTTTATACTCTGCCTGTATTTACACACAAATGTTAACCATTATTTTATGAAGCTTATAAAAAAAAAGAGTTAAAATATAATCCCAAGGTAGATTAAAAATGCCAAACAAAAGTAAAAATGAGAATTAAAAAAANTAAAAAAAAGAGTTAAAATATAATCCCAAGGTAGATTAAAAATGCCAAACAAAAGTAAAAATGAGAATTAAAAAAAGTAGTGAAATATGAATGTTATTTTTACTCACTGTGTTCCAACAGTACAAAAGATCCAAAGCTACCAAAGAAGGCAGTTCAATACATTTTAAATGCCTGTATAAAATATAACTGTCATTAGAAATACACAAACAGCATTATTCAGTGGTAAAGAAAATATTTAGTAATGTAATTTACTTTGCATAAAAATACTAACCTTTACAGCAATAAAATACATATTAATAATTTGTTTTTTATTTAAGGTTATAATTTCTAATATTCCTTTGGGAAAAGGTATTAATAATATTATCCTGCAGCATATTTCCTTCAATGTTCAGCAGTACCATGCCCAGGATTAACTATACCACATTTCATATAAGTTAACTAAATTTTGACAGCTCTAGAAATGTAGCGCGGCAACCATATATCCTTCCGCCACAGCTGTTATATCTATGAAGAAATCAAAGTGTGTAAACAAATGCTATGATCAATGTACGTTACCATTCCAGCTTACTTAATTTTTGTTACAGCCAAGTTATACTGCTGAGGTTCTGTATATTGTATTGCGGGTGGATGGTGGTGTTATAATGTCATAATAAGTAACTACTGCTGCCATCTAGTTAGTTTGTACTCTTTGGTTGGTTGAATATTTTCATTCAATCACTAGACAGTAACTAGCACGTTTGTTTCATTTTAGTTTATGGGCCCAGACCCATAATTCCAGTACAAATGAACGTTAGAAACTGTATTCTCGCAACGGTATACGACAGTGATAGAAGTTTGTAGTGATACTATTTGTATTCGTGTCAGCAGTAAATATGACATTGAACTATCTAGTCAACGTACCTAAGTTGAAGAGTCAGAAAAACTAGTGAGTGGACTTTCGCAGCAGAGAATTTTCTAATCCTGGAGGGCACGCTGCATTGCATTAAACCAGTTACCGGGAAAAGTGTAGAAGCTGCAGATGACACAAAGACCAAGGCTAAACAGATCATGACCATCGACTCAAAGTTATTCGTTCATATTAAGAATGTGACGACCTCAAAAGAACTGCGGGACAAGCTGAAGGCTCCATTCGACGATGCAGGTATTTCTAGAAGAATAAGTTTACTGCGGAATTTAATCTTGATACGCCTGGAAAGCAGAAATTCTACGACGTCGTATGTTACACAAATGGTAGAAACTGGTCAGAGGTTATGTTGTAAAGACGCAATACTCGTAATTTTTCGGGACTCGGGTGTAAAATTCTTTCGTGTGTATTGAAGCTTTGGAAATCTTCTTAATATTTTTATCGGGTCTGAAGTTTAAAGCCGTGGTGGCTCTTTTCCCGTTATAGTTTATCTGGCAGACGTGTGCGTTTGGGGGTTATANCGGGTGTAAAATTCTTTCGTGTGTATTGAAGCTTTGGAAAGCTTGGTAATAATTTTATCTGGTCTGAAGTTTAAAGCCGTGGTGGCTCGTTTCCCGTGATAGTTTATCTGGCAGACGTGTGAGTTTGTAGGTTATCGGGAGGACGTTTGCCGTGTTACGTTTTATCAGGAGTCCTGGTTACAGTTTTCGTTTCGAACTTTGGTTTTTTGGGGAAACGTCGGGCATTAATTAGATTAGTTCGTTTCTGTGGATCAGGCAACGTCGACAGGTTTTAGTTCCTTCGGCGCAGTTTAATGCGTCAACAAATGTTATACGAAACAAGAGGTTAGTTTATCGGAATTTTGAATGTGTCGACAGTTTTAGTTCCTCCAGCGCATTTTCAGGCAACATCAACAAGTTTTTGTTGTACGAGAGGTTCGTTTCTGTTGACAACGCAGTATCGATAACGTGTTGAGAGCGGGACACGTGCAGTTTTAGATGACGCTGCTGGCAGATGCCAGGCCCTTATCTCAGGAGAGGGGGGTGATAGGCAGCACAAAAAGGGTGTCAGTCTGTCGCCCTAAGAGCAGTCTTATTCAAGTCAGTCGTCAGGGAGAGTTTCTTCACGTTGCCCGTGAGGGCAGGTCAGCGCAGTCGAGAAGTATCATGCAATGCTAGCCTAGGCCGCGTTCGGGCAGGACTAGAACCCCCACATTGGCAACTAGACTTTAATATATCATTTCTCAACCGGTGTGGGAGGTAGCCACATTTAAAGTTTCTTCGGGTCAGTTTTTTAAGAACATTAAGTAAACGACTGTGGCACTGTTATCTGCAATAGTATATGTAATGGTAAAGGTTCGTACTCTGCATACTGAAACTCCGTCTTTGCGTCTGTGAACTGTGTTGCAGAATGTTAAATAAATAAATAAATATATNGTTCGTACTCTGCATACTGAAACTCCGTCTTTGCGTCTGTGAACTGTGTTGCAGAATGTTAAATAAATAAATAAATAAATAAATATATATATATATATATCAAAATACTCTGGAACTTTATTTCTTTCTTAAGTAACTAGCGTTCAATTAACTGAGTCTCTTGTTTCTACCTCTGAGCAAGCCGTGGCAACGTAAACAGTCGGCAGTAACAAGTGACGAACGTTAACAACATGGCGCCCACCTGTTAGTCGGCAGTAATATTTAAAATATTAGCGTAACGGGACGGAACTTTACAATATGGCGCCCACCTGTGCGGCTGCATTAATATATCGTAACTAGCCCGCCGCAACTTTACAATGTGGGACCGGGTTTGACATCAGTGACGAGTGGATCAAATGTTTATTGCTAGCCGGATTTACGGAAAAATATTCCCCTATGATTATGGCCATTGAGCATTCAGGAATTTCCATCACAACAGACGCCATTAAATCAAAGTTGTTTGATATGGAAATGGATGTGAACGTAAAAGATCGTAATGAAGTTAGCGGCGCATTTGCGAGTTCGCAAAAGTGGCAACCTAAGAATAATGTCACGGCAGGCGGAAGCAAAAATGGAGGAAACGCCAAAGCACATGTCAAATGCAACAAATGTATACAGCTCGGTCATTACAAAAACCAGTGCCCAAATGACAAGATGTTTCGTAAAAAAACAAACCCATTCAGTGCAGTGTTTCTAAGCTGGAATTTTGGCAAAGATGAGTGGTACATTGACTCGGACACAAGCGTGCACTTGACGACAAATGAAAGTTGGATTAGGAATGCCTCATACCTACAAAATA
Organism: Clitarchus hookeri; assembly: GCA_002778355.1. NCBI lineage: Eukaryota > Metazoa > Arthropoda > Insecta > Phasmatodea > Phasmatidae > Clitarchus > Clitarchus hookeri. The sequence goes on along the minus strand of NQII01000100.1, from coordinate 67,455 downwards.
AAGAAATTATTGTTGCAAACAATAATAAAGGTCAGGTTTTGTGCACCGGCGATGTCGATATTGTAACAAAAACTGAAGAGTGTGAGTTTGAGGTGCCAGTGAAAGGCGCATTCTGTGTACCAGATTTAACGACTAATCTGTTGTCCGTAAGCCAGTTAATCAGCAACGGGAATAACGTATAGTTTACCGGGAAAGGTTGCGATGTTTACAATGCAAATGGCATATTAGTGGCCACGTCTTCGTTAATAAATGGAGTTTACAAGTTGCGAATGCCACAAAGTGTACTGGCTGCATCCGTGGTGTCTGCAAACACATGGCATCACATATTAGGTCACATAAACAGCAACTATTTGAATAAAATGAGAACTGCCACTGAGGGTATTGACCTTGGTGAAAAAGCTGACACAAGTAAGTCATCTTGCGCAGTTTGCTGTGAAGGTAAGCAAAGTCAACTGCCTTTTGCTCATGTTGGTTCAAGAAGTAATGAGATACTCGGAGTAGTTCACACAGACATTTGTGGACCCATGGAGAAAGAATTCATTGGTGGTTCTAAATACTTTATGCTGTTTGTCTATGATTATAGTTGCACGATATTTGTATATTTTCTAAAATACAAAAGCGAAGTCTTGACTTGTTTTAAGGAATTTAGAGTAAAAGTGGAAAATGAAACTAACAAAAGAATATAAATATTGAGAAGTGACAATGGAGGTGAGTTTTGTAATAAAGAATTTGATACATACTTGCTAAAGGAAGGGATTAATCATCAAAAAATAAACGCTTACACACCAGAGCAAAATGGATTTTGTGAACGTTGTAATCGTACAATCGTGGAGAAAGCGAGGTGCCTGTAGTTTTACGCAAACTTAGGCAAAGATTTTTGGGCAGAGGCGACAAACACAGCTGTTTATCTTCAGAATCGATTTGTAGCATCGGTGTTAGATGGAAAAACACCATTCAAAATGTGGACAGGAAGAAAACCTGACAAACCATCTGATAATATTTGGCAGTACTATGATGGTTCATGTAGCAAAGGAAAGAAGACAAAAATGGGACAAGAAGTCAGAGAAACACATATTGATGGGATTTCCAGAAAATGTCGAAGGTTACAGACTTAACAACCCAAGGACTAAATCTATGACAACTAGCAGAGATGTCATTGTCATGGAAGAAGAAGCTACCATACCAGTAAATGAGAGCACATCTAATGCTGAACAAAAAGAAGAAAGGTTAGATTCAGTGGGGGATACTTCTGCAAAAAATTGAAGTGTCAGTGGTAGAATCATCTGATGAGTTCTATATACCAAGTGAAGGTGAATACACTGATGATACTACTGAAACAACTTGTAATGACGCAGTATTCTCAATTTTTGAGACACGTGTTTCAATTTTGTTTGTTTTTCTTAAGCTTTGCTAAGCTTCGTAATATTTTTATCGGGTTTGAAGTTTAAAGCTGTGGTGGCTCGTTTCCTGTGATAGTTTGTTTATCGGGCGGACGTTTGCAGTTACGTTTCGAACATCGTTGTTTTTAGTTTTTGTTAAGCGTCAGCATTATTTAGATACTTTCAGAATGTGTCAACAAGTTTTGTTGCACGAGAAGTTTGTTTATGTTGACGACGCAGTCTTAGTTACGATAACCGAACAAATACATACGTAACACATTATTCAAAGAGAAATTCAAAACTTTTTACTAACATGGTGCTGTTTTGGGTACCACATACCATTACAACTATTCTACTGTTACTTGTGATACTCTCACTTCACTGAATCTAAAACAAATCAGCATGGGGCCTATCACTTCACTATAACTAGTGATAGGCCCCATGCTGATTTGTTCGGTTTAGTCTTAGCAGTTAGTGAAAGTGTTGATTATGTTAAATTTAATTATAACTTTGTCTTACCAGGTTGTGTGATTGAACCAAAGGTTACTTTATAGTTTCTTTTCATTGTTGTATGAGTGTTCTCATTAGGGGGGCACTGAGGAGAAAGTGAAACTCGGGGTTCTGACCTGCTGAAAGGTTCAGGGTAGTGATCAGGAAGTGTTAGACTGGGCCAGAGAGCTGTCATTTGCAGCTGCTAGAGTAACTATGTAATGAGACAAAAATTGTGTTATATAGTGGACTAGCAAGATTATGAAATGAGTATGCGCTCAACTCCTGCAAGTTGTTGTTTCATGTGACAACCCTTCTCCGCCTCCCTGTACAAAGGTCTGTCACCCCAGTGAGTCCTTACATTATTTAAATTCTTGACTGATTGAAGTTGCCACTTGATTTGGAATGTTAATAAAAACCTACATCTTTAATTAATTTTTTTCGCAAATGTTTACATAATTACTAGTGTAATGCNTTAAATTCTTGACTGATTGAAGTTGCCACTTGATTTGGAATGTTAATAAAAACCTACATCTTTAATTAATTTTTTTCCGCAAATGTTTACATAATTACTAGTGTAATGCTCTTTATTATGGAAGGTGTTGAAATTTTATTTTGAAGACTGGAATTTAATATAATTTTCTTCACAAGTGAACTTCTTGCCTAAAAATAAAAACTATAAATTCTTGTACAGTAGCTTGTTTGGTATTTAGTGCTAACTTTACATTTTACCTTTTATGTTTAGCTATGAGTTCAATAAAGTTGCCTATGTGTACTACGCTCAAATGCTAGTGATGGTTCACACTTTTGAAAACATCTTTAATGAAACCTACCTGTAACAAGCATGCATTTCAACAGTAAAAACTAATTTTTTTCCAGTAATCTTGGAAGTGAATTATTAAAATTGTTTGTCATGTCTTGTTAGTACAACCCACTGACTCTGCCTATTTCAGTATAATGTTAAAAACCATAATATTTAGGTAAATGTGTACGTGTTTTAATTTTTGAGAAAAATTGAGGAAACCATTTTTAAAATGGTAATTTTTGGTGTTTATAGAATTTGCGTAATCAGTTCACAAAAGTGTATTTTTGAATTCAGCCTAATGCCTAAAAAATGTTAGAGATGATGATTCTGGGGTGGGGTCAAAATGTGAAAAATGTAATAACATTTTTGCCAATGCCTGAAAACTAAATTTCTTTGTTTTGCACACATCAGGATTGCTTAGTGTAAACTGTAAACCTAAAATTTTAGACAAAAAACAGTAAACATTTTTACTAACCAAAATAAAGGGGCGCACTGTTTTGGGTAGCCAAATTTTTGGCTAGTAAATAAATAATACCTTTTGTTGCTAAATGGTAGAACAAAGTACCTCATACAGGTTTTTACATTCAAACAATTGTTTCAATTTTATTATAATACCAATTTAAAAAATCAATATGTACAGTTGGTATGCAGAACCATAACAAATACTGTAATGAGAACATTTCAGATGTTTATTTACTTTTACTTATTTATATTAATATTTGTTTATGTTGCTTATACTTATTTTGTCCTCATAACATTTGTTTATTTTGATTCCGCTCCAAGGTGATTTAGCATTGTAACTTCATGTCCACCTTAAGTTGACTTTTCTAGTCTATTTTCAGTTTATTTGTTTTTACTTAAAAATATTTTAAGTGATGCATATATTTTGTAATGTTTATTAGAGTACAAAAATGTGACACCTACGCAATAATAATCATCTTCCTAGCATTTACAAAGAAGTTAAATTTCAGTTTGTCTGCCTTGGTGGCACATTGATTTATTCCTGGCCGCCCAGCGACCCAGCTGATCGTGTCAGTGCGCCGTGCTGCAATCGGCGCGTAACAATATTTACGTACATACAGAATGTGTTTATTATTCGCATCGGAACAAACAACATAATATATATTGTGTTTTCTTCTTTCGGGGAGGTCAAAACTTTACAGGTTATAATAATTTGAATGTTACTTCCGTACAAATAAAATTTTCTACTAGTCGATTAAAACCATATGTATGCAATTCAAAATAATACTGTCTCATACAAAGTGCCGCAAAACAATGCCTTCACATGAAAGACATTAAACTAACGTCTCTCCCAGTCCCATCTAAAATGAAACAAACGTGCTAGTTACTGACTAGTGATCAAATGAATATATTCAACGAACCAAAGAGTACAAACTAACTAGATGGCAGCAGTAGTTACTTATTATGATATTATAACAAAACCCCTACTATATCAAATAAGTATACAGAATTAAATTATACATAAAATCTAAACAAACTGAATACCCAACATATTCATGAAGTAATAATGTTTAAAAGTGTTCAAACTCTTGGTTAACAAGTCAGCTGGCATCTCATTTGTCTCCAAGTATTTCAGTTGTACAATTTTTGTAATAATTGGTCTATATAATTTTTCTGAGTCAAAATAATTTCACCTTTAGTTTTGTCTACATTTACTCATTCCAAGACATTGCTTAACCTGTGACTCTAATGCATTTTTTAAACATACAGTTTCATTATCATCATTAGAAAAAATAAAGAAGTCGTCGACATAAAGTGTAACAATTGTTCTGCGACTATTTTTATTTTTGGTATACAAACAAGACTATCTTAGAACGCTTATAACCCATTTTGATGAGACACTCATCAATCTTCTTATACCATGCTCTTGAAGACTGCTTTAAGCCATAAATGGCCCGTTTTAATTTCAGTACTTTTCCACAACTTTTTGTTACAGGAAAACCATCTGGTTTTTGCATATAAATTGTTTCCTCAAGCTCTCCATTCAAGAAAGCCGTAGTCACGTCACGATGTGTTATATTTAAACCTAACTGAGCAGATAATGCAAATATAAATCTCAGTATTGTATGCCTAACAACAGGTGAAAATGTCTCTTAATAGTCCACACCTTGTTTTTGCATATAACCACACACCACGAGCCACGATAACGAACATTATTATCATTGTCATATTTCTTTCTTAGAACCCATTTTCACTTCACAACCATACCATTTTTTGTAGCATCTACCAACTCCCACGCACCATCAAAACACTTAAGTTCTTCATTCACAGCCTTGAACGACTGCTCTTTTTCAGGTCCTTTTAGTGCTTCTTCCGGAGATAAGCTGCTCGCATCATCAAATACATTTTCATCAACACACATATCTGAGAATCCTAAACGATCTGGTTTCTTTCTGCTCCTCATCGGCCTGTTTTCTGGTTCTGTCTAACGTTCGACGTGCAGTTACAGCCGATGTTATGTTGCCACTGCTAGCTCAAAGGTGGAACATGAGACTCAGTAAGATGGACGCCGATTAATTAAGAAATAAGTTCAAGTTCCAGGGTAGTTGTATATTTTTTTTACTATTGAATTTTCATAGTTCACAGCCGAAGTTCAGAATATGCAGAGTACGAACGTTCACATATAACCATACAAGTGTAGAGTTAAATAATATGTAAAATATGGATGGATTTGTGAAAGAATTAGCATTCAACATTTTGTTTTAATTGTAACACAAGAAATTTAAAAAATGAGATTTATATTTTTGATATCTGCAATTTACAGTTTTTAATATGGCAATAGAGAAGTATGAAAATATAAATGCACCATTGAACCTGTTCTTTTCTTTACACGAAAAATGTGTATCCTCAAAATAATATTCAGTAAATTTAACATTGAAATTTTTATGTTTTACTCTTGGGGATGTCCAGTTTCTGGTACAGGCGTTGCAAATTTCACACTAAAATTTTTAATTGAAGTAAGCCTTATGCCCTCTTCTTAATCATGGCGAGCTTCCTAGAATTAACTCACTTCTGGGACTCAATAAACTGGCCTGACTTATGTTAGCGCCAGAGATTCTGCAGATCGTGATACTATAACATCCACCTCAACTAAATCATTCCACCAGAAGCCTAGCTTCCGGCATCATCATAGGAACATTATCAGCCGAAGAAAAGAAACTACTTCCAGTTAAAAAGCCAAAACAAAAAATATATACTAAAATAGCTATAAGAAACTCAATTACATTTCAAATAAAACTAAAAAAAATTAATTATATTTAAAAATTATTAAAATTAAATAACAATCTTTTAAAATCAATATTCCAACATTTACGTTAAAAATTCCTGTAAATTACCATTGAAAATGGATGGCTGGAGTACAAATATCATTAAAATTATGTTATGCTGAAAATAAGGTTACTTAAAATGTAAACATTAATTAAATAAAATTCAGGATAAAAAAAAAACATAAAATCACTATTTAACATAAACACTAACTTTAATTCTGGATCTATACCCAGACTAGTACATAATATTTGGATTTAAATAAAGTGGGATATGTAGGCAAGTGATGCAGATTAGAATGTAAATACTGGAACTGTCAGATATCAAACAAAACTTTTTATATGGTTTTAAATGTTTGATTGTGAACATTTTTGAGGTGTGGGGAAATTATGTAAATATTAGCTTAAATGCTTAAAGTCATATTTCTTTGCAATTTTTACAGTATGAAGTGTTAAATCTAATTAATGTGCAGAAATAGTGTGTTAGTGGAGTTTCAACTCATTAAAATAGATGGCAATAGTGTCCTGTATGTGAGTTATCATCACATCACCAAGGAGGTGTATCCAACACTTACATTGGTGAGTAACATCACTGATGTTCGGTTTATCAGTTTAATGGGTTGTACGTAGTCAAATGTTAGCGTGCAAATTTTATTCACTGTAGTGAATTATTCAGTGTCGTATTGCATGTTAGCATGGGAATTTAAGGACTTGCGTACTGCTAGCACCTAATTATGTCAAATGCAGAAGATCTAACCAAACTAAACCTACCTTCATGATAGGTTGCAGACATAGCTTTTACTGTGTGTTTAATTACTGTGATACTGTGCAAATGATGTTCAAGCATAGCCCCATCACACTCTAAAATACTGTTCAAGCATAGCCAAACATTATACACCAAACCAGAGTCTTCAGTACCAGCAGAAGAGTAAATCCCCAAAGAGAGTGATTCAAGGCACTGCTGCAGTTTTTTTGTACGTAGTAACCACGTAACGCCCCGCATTCGCAAAGTATACAGTTTCATGTGAAAAAAATATTGTGTAAAATGTTTTACCTATAGTAAAGTTATCTACTGCACATCAATTTTATGTTTTATTCCACAACTTCCCTCATTTTCATAGCCTTCCCCACTATTGCATTCCATAGTGGTTGCAAAGGAAAGAAGAGCTTTGGGTATACTCTGTCTCATATAAGTTGGCCAGATTCTGACAGGTCTGCGAAAGTAGCGCCACTGTTTACATCTGACTACATATCTTTCTGCCATCAGCTGATCCCCTTGTCAATGTACTGTTCGTGGGACTTTTAGGCAAACTTGCTACTTAGAAATACGTTGCTGCGATTGAAGTAATAGTAATGTGTACATAAATCATTAATCAGTAAACTGTTATGTTAAAGGGCAAAAATATAAATAATTAATTTGACATTAAGTAACTACAAAAAAATTTATTAAAATTATTAATTAGGAAAGTTGTGTTATATGTCAAAAATATAAATCACTAATTATAAATTTATCAACTAGCAAAAAAAAAATGTGCATGCAGGCTAAAGCACTTTAAGTATCAAGGTCTTAAACGTCACTCTTTCAGCATGTTCTCAATATTGCCCATTCTCTTTTATTTTTTTTATATCACACGTTGGACATTATAGCTAATATATTAAAGTTGGAAATATGTGACGTGGAATAACATTAGAATTGCTTAAACACTATTCACACGTGTCCCACTTTCTTCTGAAACAAGGGAGTGGGTTTTTGGAGAACAATATGTCGTATAATTTACGTAGATGAACGATTACCTGTCAAATAGAAATAACTAGTACTCAAAATCGCTGTACACGAAATATATATTACTTTAAAAATTGTGCAGAGCTTGCGAATAATTTTACAATTGGTATATGTTCGTAAATTTGGAAACTATTAGTTTAGTGACTTTTCTGTAAAAAAAAAAAAAAATCACGGAAAATTGAATATTTCCACTCTACTAATGATGCAGAACACGAATATACGCTGGGGCACTAACGTACGACTAATTTCGTAATATGTGCCCACCTAACAGAACCTAATCCCACGATGGGTGAATCACTATTTTACATTTTAAAACTAACCTAGGATTTTAGGGTTTTAAACTAACCTAGGCTTTTTGGGATTTAAACTAACCTAGGTTTTTTTGGGTTTTAAACTAACCTAGAATTGTAGGGTTTTAAACTAACCTAGGATTGTAGGGTTTTACACTAACCTAGGATTGTAGGGTTTTACACTAAACTACGAATTTAGGATTTTAAGGATTTAAAGGAACCGTAAAACACACCAGAAGAATATCAATTAACTCACCTAGAAGGCAGCTGTTAGAATTCCTCTGCCAACGGTTAATTCAACCTTAACTCACTCGACAAAACACCATGTTCCACTATATAGACACATACGCGAATATAACTCACTGAAGCACTCGTTCATAGCTGAATATTACACACTGACACTCATTCATAGGCGAATATAACACACAGAAGCACTCGTTATTGCTTACTCCGTTTTTAAATCTGTTGGATTGGGACAGCACAACTAACCCCGGCAAAGACAGAATGGCTACAACTGACCTGATTAAAAATTGACCGTTAAAATGTCCGTAATGACATCCGTGGCTGCTAGGTAGCGTGGGATCAGCAATATGTGCCCATTAATAATGGTGAACGATGTAAACACACCCGCCAAACTGCTTCTACATTTCACAATTTTGTTAAATTTTTTTTTTATATGTTCTACCTATTTTAACATTACACCCTCTTGAATATGAACAAGGTAAGCTGTGCAGAACCGATTAATGCAACTCTTGTTGGTCTAGGACGTTTCGTTCAGACAAGTAACTAAAGTTAATAATTACCAAAAAAATAATTAAACAATATTATGCAATATTTTTGTATGCTTTTGGAATTAATATCAAGCACGTAAAGAAATCCGGTTTGAAGAGGGAGATAAGATGTAAAAAAAGGTTTTGAAATTGCGTTTCATTTGGATACGGATAGTTTTATTGTGCATTTCATTTTGAGCACCTATACATTTCTACTTTAGCGCAAAGTTTAGTTTCTAACACTAAAAACCACTGTTTTATGACCACGCAAAATTAAATTTACTAATTAATCTGGGAACTCTTTCTCATTGTGTATTTTCTGCTTGTCTAATGTGCGTCGGCAGTGCACTCAGAATAGCCAACGTAATATTAACTTTTGTTCATTCGTGCATCAGCTGATACAGGATTGTGTAAATGGCACTTTGTTTGTTTCGTATACATCAAGTTGCCTCTCCCTGACTGTAAGAATCTGGCCAACTTACACTGAAGAGCAAAAAAAAAAAAAACTGGTACACATGCCTTAAATCGTGTAGGGTCCCCCCGAGCACGCAGAAGTGCCGCAAGACGACGTGGCATGGACTCAACTAATGTCTGAAGGTATGCAGGAAGCAATTCAAACCATGAATCCTGCAGGGCAGTCCACAAATCCAATCTGCACCAATTTGAGAAAGGGTTGCACGTCTGTCACGTTTAATGATTCTCGTCAGTAGTAGTTTGTCCCGTTCTTTCACCATCTTTTTCCAGCCACAGCGATGTCGAAGATGTGATGTTTTACCAGATTCCCAATATTCACGGTACACTCGTGAAATGGTTGTACGCGAACATCCAAATGTTATCGCTACCTTTGAGATGCTATGTCCCATCTCTCGTGGTTCCATACCTCTGTTATTTGCATATGCACGCCTATACAAGTTTTTTTTTGGCTCTTCAGTGTATATGAGACAGAATATGATGGGAAGGGTGCTGAAGGGAGTAAGTTGTGAGGTGAAGTAGAAGGCATATGGCACAACGATACAGCCAATGTTGGAATACACTGCAGCAGAATGGGACCNTTATCGCTACCTTTGAGATGCTATGTCCCATCTCTCGTGGTTCCATACCTCTGTTATTTGCATATGCACGCCTATACCAGTTTTTTTTTGGCTCTTCAGTGTATATGAGACAGAATATGATGGGAAGGGTGCTGAAGGGAGTAAGTTGTGAGGTGAAGTAGAAGGCATATGGCACAACGATACAGCCAATGTTGGAATACACTGCAGCAGAATGGGACCATGTGGATGT
>NQII01000100.1:40955-57023 GCA_002778355.1 Clitarchus hookeri | reverse complement strand
GGGGGGGGGTGTTTGGAGGGAGAGAAAACAACAGTCAGAAGATTCAGAGGATATGGAGGAGAACGGAGCGGAGTTGGCAGTCTATGCGTGAGAGGTTTGTGAGGGAGTGAAATGTGTTGCAGGAGGAATTTGTATTTGTGAGGGTGATTATAAGTTCAGGAAGGGGAGTTTTGATGGGTAGGGGAGAGATGAGTGAGATTGCCACAAGGCAGTAGCCCAATTGTGGGTGATGGTTATTATTATTATTAGTGTGAATATCGTGATGCACCCCTGAAATTTGTATACAAAGTGATTAGTAATATGAATACAGGATGTTCAGTGAAATTCCATTTTAGTATTCCCTGACATTTCCCAGTTTTCCCTGTGGGTGGATACCGTGATACCACGGTAATTATATAGAAATGGGGCTTTTCTGAGAATAAAAGAAAAAATCACGAAGTGGTATATTTCCACAATACTACTTACACAGAACACGAATTTACTAAGGGCATTAACGTATTACCAATACAAACCACAAATACAATAGTGGGGAGAGCTATGAAGATCAGGGAAATTGTGGGGTAAAATCACTAAAAATACACCCACAAAAAATACAAAAACTCCTAAATTTAACATTTGTCCACCCAATTTCGGTAATTAAGATTAGGGGCTTTTCTGAAAAAAAAAAGAAAATTCAAAATTATGATATATTTCTATTTTACCCTAAAATCCTAGGTTAGTGTAAAACCCTAAACTCCTAGGTTAGTTTAAACCCCTACAATCCTAGGTTAGTTTTAAAATGTAAAATAGTGATTCACCCATCATGAGGTTTAGGTTCTGTTAGGTTAGGTAGGCACATATTAAGAAATTAGTCATACGTTATTGGCCCTCGTATATTCGTGTTCTGCATCATTAATACAGTGGAAATATACCATTTTCCGTAAATTTTTTTGTTTTTTTTTACAGAAAAGCCCCTAAACTTAATAATTACCCCTAGAATTATAGGGTTTCAATCTACCCTAGGATTGCATGGTTTTAATCTAACCTACGTTTTTATGCTAATCTAGTACTTTAGGGTTTTAAAGTAAAACATACCGGAAGTATATGAATTAACTCACCTAGGTAGCCGGCAGGTATAATTCCACTGTCCTCGTCCAATTCAACTACCGTTGTGCATGACATGCACCTTACCTCACTCAACAAAACACCATGATCTACTAAAACGTCCAAGTCACACCCCGCACATAGACGACTGTCACGCAGAGAAGCACTCGTACTTGCACCCTCCATTCTTAAATCACATGCCTTCACACGGTAACTCACCAACCGCACTATATTGTATCTAAACAGCAACTAAACGCAGTTAGTGTGCGCGCCGACAGTATTTCAACATGGCGTCAAATGTAAACAAAGCGGCCGAACACCTCGTTTGTTATCTATTTTATTAAGAACGGTCTACTTATTTTACCATTGAGCCTTCCTCAATATTAAAAGGTAAGCTGTGCAGAAACCATTTATGTTACTTTTATGGGTTTACGGTGTTTCCTTATGAAAAGCCGCTTTTCTATATAATTACCACAAATTAAATTATTAAATACTACCAAATTCATTTTCCGAACAATACTTACTGCACTTTGTTCGCCATTTTCTTTTCCTGTAAGTTTTTCACCTTGATTTCCAACTCTTGTATAAATCGCTAATGCTCTGGTTTTCGAACACATCTTTGCTCCTTGACAACTCGCTTGAGAGTCATGGGTAAAACTACTATCATTGCTATCATTTCCGGTTTCAACTCCAGAATCAACTGAATTCATTGAAATACCGACAACAACACTATATTACAAAAAAAATATTCAACAAAAAATGTTTACGAAAGATTCCAGACACCGCACATTACTACTAAAAACACAACATAAGAATAAACCATAGATAAAGGTTAGTATAGATAGGTATCACGGCAAGTTATCATTGACCCCAACTGCATCGTTCAAAGCGGCTGGGAAAGTACATAACTAATATGGTGGGTACTATAGCGCCAGCATGACGGGCTAACTCGTAAAGAAGCGTATATAGCAACGTATTACGATTTGTTTTCATGAAGTTGCTATGCAATCGTTCGTTAACATTCAAGTATGCGTGTTTCTATTAAGATGCGTATACACATGAGAACCGAACCGTTGCTTCTTAAAATCTCTTTACCGCTACGAACAATCCACGAACCGATCGCTGAGCTAGGTGCGTGAGCAAATGGCATACAAACATTTCAGTTTTTTCTAAGCTTTGGCTAGGATGTCTTCTCACGAAGAAATTATAGCTATGATTATAATTAGTGGTGCGGGTTTATTAATGCCTCATTTGTTGAAAAACAAGAAATACAAATGCTGGTGAGGCTTTTAATAATACTTACCCAGACAGTTTCCATGGCCTTGATGCGGTGGCGATTCGGTCGACTCTCGGCTGCTTCAATATCACTATCGTCTCGATATATATCCATCCTAAGTTTCTATGTTCAGAACACGATTGGGCGTCTTTCTTTTCCCAGTTTCAACTTCCTGTAATTGTAGGTGGCGATTTAAATTGCCACCATCGTTTGTGGGGTAATCCCTTCGAGGATGTTTCTGGTCGCCATCTGGCAGAATTTTTACTTACATCATCTTTTACTTTACTGAATAGTACACAACCTACATGGCTCGAGTCTCCACATTTCCGCTCAACTGCAATTGATTTAACTTTTGTTTCTGCAAGCCTTTCCAGCTGCTTAACCTGGTCTGTATATAATGATACATGGGGTAGTGATCATTTTCCGATTATCCTCACTTCTTCACTAACTCATCCATCCCCTTCCTCTACGTTTCACCGATATCGATTATTATATAATAGGGCTGATTGGTGCAAATTCTCTTCCTTAATGTTGCAAGCAACAACACATTTCCCTCCTACACATCGTTTATGATGTGTTCTATTTATCTCTTTTGGAATCCGCTAAAAGTTCTATGTCATTTCCCCCTTTATGTATTGGTGATCGGAAACAAGGTTCCACTTGGTGAGATGGACAAAGTGACGTGGTTAGTCGCCATAGTTTCAATTAATTTCACCATATAAATGCCAGGCTACATGGGCCAATTTTTTACATATTAAGAAATGCCAAGCAGAGGCGCGAAAGTTTTGGTCTGAACGTAAAAAGATTAGCTGGAATACTTTTTGTGCTTCACTTTCTCGCACTACTCCTTCTCGTACATTATGGGGTAAATTTAAAGACTTTCGAGCTAGTAAAGAGGGACAGCTTTCCCAGCATATTTCCCTCTCCCTTGTTCATGCTTTTATGAATCGCATTGCTTCTGATACCGTCCTGGAGGATGCGACCTTCTGTTTTCCTCCAGTTGTTTCTCATGCGGCTTCATGTGATCATAAGGTTTTTTTACCGGGCATTTATAGTTGAGGAATTAAGCTTTGGTTTGTACACTGCAAGTAAATATCACACCTGGTTTGTATTGCATATCTTATGGTCTCGTTAAGCAACTTCCTCGCTCCACACTCGTTCGGTTAGCTCAATTCTATGATAAAGTGATCTGTTATGGTTGTACCCCTGATGTGTGGAGGAATTTTTAAATAGTCCCGATTTCGAAACCTGGTAAATCTCCTCTATCAGCAGAGGCTTATAGTACGATTGCACTGAGTGCTTGTTTGGCGGAACTTTTGAGAAATTGGTCAAACACAGTCTTAATTGATGGTTAGAATATCATTGTTTACTTCGTCCAGAACAACTTGGTTTTCGTTATAGCAATAGCACCCTGTATGCTATTTCTGTATTGTTTTAACGTATTCAGGATTCTTATGCTCACTAGAATTTCTAGAGGTCTGTGTTTTTAGACTTGGAATCGGCCTTTGATGTTAATCTTAAACTTCTTTATTACAAAGTGTTTAAACTAGGATTGCAATATACCCTTATACGATGTATGTATTCTTTGTTTAGGATTCGCAGTTATATTAATAGAGTTCCTGATAGAGCAGATTTGTATCTCAGGTTCCAATAGTTTGGTTCAAGGTAGTAGTACCCTAGTCCGTTGCTATTTATCTTATATAACACAAGACATCATATTTCACCTGCGCTCCCACGTTCGTTATATTCAATATGCTGAAGATATTGTACTTTGGGTTGAATGCATCTCCTATGACAAATCTTGTACTTCAATGACTATGGCCCTTGATTATTTATCACTTGGGTTGGATGATCATGGTTTTAATCTTCTTGTGGATAAGAGTCGCATCCTGTATTTTACGCATAAACAGTCTCAGTCACCATTTCCTTCTCCAACCATCAGTGGCTATCCTCTTCCGTGTGTGACAAAGTTACGGTATTTGGGTATCTTTTTAGAGACCTGTGGTGGCTAGACTACCCATGTTGAATACACTATTACCAAATGGCACAAACGAATTAATATTTTAAAGGCTCTCGCCCATCATCGTTGGGGTTCTAGCTTTTTTGCTCTTCGTTCTTTTTATGTCTCTACCATTCGGCCTGTTTTAGATTACGGTATTCCGATTGCCGGTCAGCTGCCACTCCTTTTGGTGAAAAAATAGGAGACTATACAGAATGTTTGCCTCAGACTTATTCTTGGCTGTTTCTCTTCTACGCCCATTATGGTCTTCCATATGGAATATTTCTTTATGTCATTGTCCAGTCCGTTATAGACTGTTGCAAGGTAAATATTGGATTTGTACTCGTAATTCTCGCGTAAGGGGCACTGTACAGACGGTTGATAACCTTATTTATGTCCTATCGAAAGTATTAATAACGATGGCACGTTTCGTTCACCCTCCACCTAGATTGTTACACCGTTTGCAGTATGAGGTTTTTGTCCTATCTTTATTTCCCCTACTAGATCTGTTTCTCCCATTGTTCTTCAACAAGAATTTAAGGCTAAAGTTGCTGAATATCCCGAATGTACTTTGATGCCTCAAAAACTATTGTAGGTGTTGGGTCTGCTTATTTTGATGGTTCACATAAATGTTCTGGACTCTGTAAACTCCCTTCCACCGCAACAATTTATTATGCCGAAGCTTTTGCAGTGTATATGGCTTTAAATTATGTTTACGATCTCAAAGTCTTAAATTCTCTGATTATATCTGATTCAAGTAGTGTATTTAGGCCATGTCTTCTCCTACCCCCATAAGGAAGAGCTTATATGGTTCATACGGGAACAGTGTGTTATTTTGGATACACTAAATGTTTATGTGGGTACCAGGGCATGTCGGGATTCAGGGGAATGAGATTGTGGATAAACTTGCGAATTTGAGTGTTTTACAGGATGTCTTGAAGGCGATAATTTCTTTTTCGGTTTTATACCCCCTTTTAACCATTGAAATTTTTCGGCATTGAAAACAGATATGGGAAACTTATACTTCGGTTTCTAACACCTTATATGCACAATTATTTCCTGCATATTCTCAGTAAACATATCATAATTGTAGTTCCCGTAAATTAGCAGTTACTTCTTTTCGTCACATTTCAGGTCATAATGCATCCCAGTCTCATTTGTATAAACTTCATATAGTCTCTAATCCTTCGTGTGTATGTGGGGCCCCTCGTGCAGATTTGACTCATCTTGTTTCATTGTTCCACTGGAGGCGATAGAGTTCGTTGTATGCTGCTCTTCGTAGGTTTCGTTGGATTTTCCTGTCTCTTACCCTCTGGTACTTTTTCATGACCCTCGGGCAGTTTGTATCGTTCTCGCTCGGTTTTTACTTGCGCACAGTATTGTTATTTGATCTTAAGAATTAGGTGTCCTGTTAGATGTCATCGGTGAGCGGCCCACTCATTCCTTGCTATCCTTTGTTTCATGGCCTTTCTTTCCCTCCATGGTTGATGGAGCTCAAAAGAGAAGAGTAGTGTTTGTGATCCCATCTAGTATTTCTCCAACGTCTATTTGTCTGTCTCCTGTTTTTCTTTATGGCCAAGGATTAAAAGTTGGCCACATAATAAAAAAAAACAAAATCAATTGTTTACATTCCAAATAGGAATTATGGCGCTTTATGGAATTTTTATTTAAGTTGAGATGAATATTGGAACTTTGAGCAGCTGTAATGTAAAACGATGTTTGGTGGCAGATTATTTAGTCAAATGTCCTACATCCATAGAGATGCATATATACCAGGTACGCTTTTGCCAATGAAATGTACAATTTTTTTTTCGTGGATAATTTAAAATGTATTCGATTGGTGTAATAGTAATTGTTAAGAATAGCAACTTTTTTGAAATAAAATAGAATAAAATCTTGGAGAATGGTACGAATCGGTGGTAATGGTCCAGAATAGAGCTTTTTCCGGTGAAACCATGTAACTTCCCGGAAAATGGTATATTTCCACTCTACTAATGATGCAGAACACGAATATACGAGGGGCATTAACGTACGACTAATTTCTTAATATGTGCTAACCTAACAGAACCTAACCACACGATGGGTGAATCACTTATTTTACATTCTTTAACTAACCTAGGATTGTAGGGTTTTAAACTAACCTAGGAGTTTAGGGTATTACACTAATCTAGGATTGTAGGGTTTTACTCTAACCTAGGATTTGTGGTTTTTTTAACTAACGATGGGTGAATCACTTATTTTACATTCTTTAACTAACCTAGGATTGTAGGGTTTTAAACTAACCTAGGAGTTTAGGGTATTACACTAATCTAGGATTGTAGGGTTTTACTCTAACCTAGGATTTGTGGTTTTTTTAACTAACCTAGAATTTTAGGGTTTAACACTAACCTAGGATTGTAGAGTTTTACACTAAACTACGAATTTAGGATTTTAGGGATTTAAAGGAACCGTAAAACACACCAAAAGAATATAAATTTACTCACCGGATATAATTCCTCTGTCAACGGCCAATTCAACCGTACCTCACTCGACGAAACACCATGTTCCACTAAACCGCCACATCCGCGAATATAACTCACTAAAGCACTGGTTCATAGCCAATTATTATGCACTGAAGCACTCGTTCATAGGCGAATATAAGGCACAGAAGCACTCGTTCTTGCTTTCTCCATTTTAAATCCGCCGGATTGGGACGTTATCACTCACCCCGGCAAAGACAATGGCTACTGCGCTGTTTCAAAAATTTCCTTTTAAAACGCTTTACAGTGACGTAACAATATCCACAAGCTAATATGGTGATTGCAGGAATCACGATGTCACCAAAAATCACGGCGTCCGCTGTAAACAAAGCGGCGGACTACTGGTATTTTTAACTATTTTATTTAATATGTTCTACTTATTTTAACATGACGCCTCCTGAATATTAACTAGGTAAGCCGTGCAGAATCCATTAATGCTACTTTCGTTTATCTAGGACGTTTCCTTCAGAAAAGTCACTAAACTTAATAATTACCCCCAATTTAACTACCATCACGCATGATTGACACATTACCTCAACATGACCTACTAAAAATATGAAATGTACTGGGCAAAATAACGTTATTTCTATAAACTGGCAAACACGCAGAAGCAATTGTACCTTCCATTCTTCAATCACAAGCCTTCACACGGTCGGGTTCGAACGTCGCAAACCACGCGCACACAATACCCTACTCACAGCGAACCACACAGTATGACATATACCGGGCAACTAAACGCAGTACACGTCTGCGCCGACAGCACTACTTGGCTATTCAACATGGCTTCCAACGTAAACAAAGCGGCCGAACTCCTCGTATTTTATCTATTTTATTTAGTACATTCCACTTATTTTACCATTGAGCCCTCCTCAATACTAAAAAGGTAAGCTGTGCGCAAACCATGTATGTTACTTTTGTGGGTGTACTATGTTTCCTTTAGAAAAGCCGCTATTCTATACAACTACCCAGTAGAATTAACTACACTTACTTTCCATGCAAATACTACAGTATAAATTTTGTTAATCACCCGTGAAAGCAGTGAATATAGCTCCATTGTATCTATTGCTGATAACAGAAGTATAGAACTCTGTAACGTCTATTCAACCTGTCTAAACTCCGCAAAGACTTATATTTCCGCACAAAAATTATATTTAAACAATTCACATGGAAACAAGAAATTAATATAAAATATGTTATATTCATATAACATTCTCAATTCTACAAAAGCATGGTTGCACAAGTGAAGAATAATTTCGTGAGAACATGCTTCCTTCAGACAGGTTAGTTCAGTACCGCCATTTTCATTTTCTGCCATGGAGCCTAGTGACACCAAGCGTAAATTGGCTAGGCAAAGTTTCACATTGAGGCAATAAGAGATATACGACCCGTTCTAGGGTTTTCAGTCACAATAGGGACCTAGTCACTCACAAACCAGGGTAATTATCTAGTTTAGGGGCTTTTCTGAAAAACACAATAAAAATTTAAAATTATGATATATTTCTACTCTACTAATGATGCAGAACACGAATATACTAGGGGCATTAACGTCCGACTAATTTCGTAATATGTGCCCACCTAACCTAACAAAACCTAACCCCACGATGGGCGAATCACTATTTTACATTTTTAAACTAACCTAGGATTGTTGGGTTTTACACTAACCTATGATGTTAGGGTTTTAAACTAACCTAGGATAGTAGGGTTTTACACTAACCTAGGATGTTTGGGTTTTATACTAACCTAGGATGTTTGGGTTTTACACTAACCTAGGATGTTTGGGTTTTACACTAAAATACGAATGTAGGATTGCAGGGATTTAAAGGAACCGTAAAACACACCAAAAGAATGTAAATTGACTCACCTAGGTAGGGGGCTGGTATAATTCCTCTGACGTTAATCGACACAAACAAACATATTTCGCAAGTTTTTTTTAATATGTTCTACTTATTTTAACACTACGGCCGCTTCAATATCAACTAGGTAAGCTATGCTGAATTCATTAAAACAACTTTTGTTGGCATAAAACGTTTCGTTCATAAACGTAAACAAACTGTCAGAAACAGTCATCTCACAAACTTGTTCAATTTTTTTAAATATGTTGCACTTATTTTAAAGCAATGCCCCTAGTATATTCGTGTTCTGCATCATTAGTAGAGTAGAAATATATCATAATTTAAAATTTTTATTGTGTTTTTCAGAAAAGCCCCTAAACTAGATAATTACCCAAACCAGTTTTAGGGGTTTAGGACACTGGGGAGGGGGGAGGGAGAGGTTGGGGCCCATTTTGGAATACAGAATATTTTATTTGGGAACTGCATTGCATCCCTGCCAAATTTGGTTCAGCTCCATCAAACAGTGTAGAAATGAGATACTGAACAATATTTTAGGACTTTAGGGTTTTTCAGGCCCAATGGGGGGTTGGAACCCATTTTGGCCTACATGGTATTTTAAGTTGGATACCCTACCATTTAACAAAAAGAAAACATATAAGAACTAAAAAAAATCAATGGCACAACTGATTAAAGCAGTCAGTTACAACTGCATTAAAACTAAGAATAAACTATGGAATAACAAACTTTGTTTGAAGCTACTTCGTACTGTGCCACCCTACCAAGGCAACTAGGGTACTGATCATCCCAAGGCGAAAAAAAATCTACCCAGGACTGCCTTTCTGTCGCAGGCAAGGCAAAGGCCTTGACGTGAAGAATCCGTGAAGTCACGAATTCTGACGTCTGCGACATTACAATGTCCTCATTTGGCCACTACAGCCCAGGAAACCTCTTGGTTCATCACCACTCTGTGTTCTCTCTCATTTGTCAATTCATCCTGAAGTATTTGGATAGTTACATTTAAAGATTCTATTTCTTCAATCAATTTTTTACAAGAATTTGATTTTCCATATTTTCCCTGCTTTAGAATTTTAGTGTTTAAATATCTTATATATAAAGTAAATTTAATATGTATGTGTGAAAATTATTGTAGGGTTGTACAAAAGTTTTATGGGTGTTTAAATGGTACGTGATCTCAAATAGTATGATTGAACAGAGTAAGCGTGGACGTGGAGCAAAGTATATAAGAAAATGAACAAAATTCCTCTGTGCTATTGTTTGCAACCCAAAAGACATTGTCTTCACCTCACCATATTGTTTGCCAGTTCGTTGTGGAGTTGCATCCCGTGGTGCAATTGCAAATAAACACTTGTACCTATTTCTCCACAGTAATTTGATTTTACACTTCACATAGAAATAATTTCAAAGATAGCTGTGTAATAGCACTTGTAAATCACAAGTTTTCACACTGACGACGATATACTGTCAAATTCACACAGTAGACTGCACGCCCTGTTCCACACACTACCGGCATACAACTGTGACATGAAATAGGTAAAAATTGAACCAGAAGACCAATATTGTCTACATTTGTTTCCTGGGTCTGTGCATTGTTGTCGAACAAATGTATCATGGCCATGCACATCTACTGCAAGACATAAACAACAGTTGGGAATGTTTTGTGTATGATGTAATGTACGTTTTCTACTACTTATATATTATGTAGTACAGTTATCTGTTGAATATAAAGAAGGCGAGCCTTGAAAAATTCAACAGAATTAAATTATATTCCGATAATGCTTAATTACAGTGGTTTATAGCTGTATAACCTTAGCGTGTCGGCAAAAACATACCCTGTGATTAACGTTCTGTAAAATAAGTATTGTTTCCAGAGGTATTCTTGTATTAAACATGATTCAGCAACATGAAAGAAATATACTTTACATAAATTTCATCTGTTTTACTGTATGAACACCCCGATTTTCATAGCCTTCCTCATCATCACATTTAATGTTATATACTGCAAAATACGAGAAGCCCCAAAAAAATTCCTGTTAAGTGTGATTAGTTATCACCATATATGCTACTTACAGGTTTTATTTTTCTGGTTTTCGGAAAAGCCCCTCCATACTGAATAATTACTGAAATGACATTAGGAATCACCGAACACAAATTTAATGGAGGCATCACGATATTTGCAGTACATATGTACTACCAAATGTGATAGTGGGGAGGGCTGTGAAGATCAGGGAATTTACACAGGATCACAGTAATTAAACACTGAGTAAAAACTGAAACTATTTGTGAAGTGAAATAGGTAGTTTAATTTGGTTAGGTCTTCATAATTTGACATGGTTAGACACCAGCAGTATGTAAGCCCTTTAACTCCTACACTAACGTCCTATACTACAGAGTACAGTTCACTGCACTGAATACAATTTCCACACCAAAACTCAACTATGTACAGCCCATTACTAAATATAAATAACTGTACCCATGTAAGTGGTGAGTAAGGGTAAGAGTTGTTCTGTTTCTATGTATGTTCTGTCATAGCATCTTTTTACAAAAGGAAACTAAAGGTAAAACCAATTTAGTGTTCAATTTGTTATGTCTGATAAAAGAGTATGATATTTTTCTCATACTACGTTAAATTGTCTGTTGTGTTCTGTATCAATGTCCAGAGGATCACCAGGTCAACAGCCGTGGCCGAAGAAAGGCAGAGGTGAGCCCTCAAATAACCCTCCCAGACACAGCGCCCTCTGGAACAAGGGCAACAACCGCACCGCCAATCATCTGCACAGCTCACGTCTCTGTATCTTCATTCTTTCCGGCCAATTTCATCCACCACAGAAATAAATCCTCCTCTTCCGACGTACATGGCTCAGTTATCTGCACCAATCACCACCACCGTCACCACAACTTCTGTGTTTTCATCTACCGCCACTTTGGGATTATCAACATGCTTCGTACCAGTCACCACCAGCGCCGACCACAGCAATCACACCCACCTCCGCAGCGTGCCCCTGGACCTACACTTTGCCGCAGTCGCCCCTAAGACTATCACCGCGCCCGCCATCGCCCAGGAAGGACGAGAAATCACCAACTCAACACCTCCTTCCTCTCACCTCTCATCATCCCTACCAGACATGCCCAGCCTGGTTGCACCATCACCTCCCCCACTTCTCAGCCTTTCCATCAACACCTCCCGCACCCAAATCGCTCCACAAACACGCCCACAATCACCTGCTAACCATTTCCCCCTGCCTCACCCCCTCCCACGACAAATCCCAGGAGATGTAACTCCAAAGGTCACAATCC
Source organism: Clitarchus hookeri (assembly GCA_002778355.1). Lineage (NCBI taxonomy): Eukaryota > Metazoa > Arthropoda > Insecta > Phasmatodea > Phasmatidae > Clitarchus > Clitarchus hookeri. The sequence goes on along the minus strand of NQII01000100.1, from coordinate 44,999 downwards.
CCCCCCGCCTCACCCCCGAACCCTCAAAATTAAAAGCGGTGGTGGTTCGTTTTACCGTGATAGCTTGTTTATCGGGCATACGTCTGCTGTTTTACGTTTATCAGGCATCCTGTTGCAGTTTCAAAAGTTTTAGTACGCGTCAACATTACATTAGCTTTTTTCAGGCTGCGTTGACAAGTTTTGTACAACGTAGTTTTGATAACATGTGGAGAGCGTGCGTGGTAGCCCACGCCAGGCCCTTATCGGGGAGGGGGGTGATAGGCAACACAAGTACACGTGTGCCTGTCGCCATTTACATCAGTGTGAAGTGAGTCATCATCCAGTGCCCGCCTAGGCCGCGTCGGGCGTGGCGCTAACCCCTACACCGGCAAACTTGAACATACAAAATTATTTCTCCGCCGGTGTGGGAGGTCGTTGCATTTAATTTTCTTTGGGCACGTTTAAAGAAATGAGTTAATTCGTAAACGACTGTGGCGCTGTTCTGCAATTATCTATTTACCTGTGAACGGTTCGTACTCTGCATACCTGAACTTTGTATGTGAACTGTGTCACTTAACTGATAAATAAAAGTATAGAACAAATACACCGGAACTTGACTTTATTTCATATTTAATTAGTGTCCATTTTACAGAGTCTCGTGTTACTCTGTCTTGAGCTAGTCGAGTGGTAAGTTATAGCAGTGGTAACTTAAAGTCGGCTATAACTTTGTAACTGTGCGCGTGCCACGTTACAACAGTTCAAACTTTATAATATATTTATATTGAATTTAGTGTACAATAGAATCTGAGGCATCTGTTCCAGAAAAACACTATCCATTTATGCACTACAGACAGAGATGTTACCGATGTATACAACCATACTTTATGTAAAGAATTTCACAAAAGAAATAATTCAAAATATGTAAAATTGCCCTAAAATTTAATATTTTCAATTTTAAGCAATTTTCTATGTGATTTTTTTGTATTTATAAATGTAAATGTAATTTGAAATATTCCAGAAATTAATATTTCTTATTTTACAGACACGCAGAAATGTTTAATTTATTTTGTTTGAAATGTATTTAAAGTTTGTTTAAATGTCATTTATTCCATAATATTTGTGGATGTTTTGGCTGTTTTTCAGCTTTGTGGTGTATTTTTAAAATTTTTTACGTAATATTTTGGAGTTGTTAGCGAAGTGATGGCATTATAATTTGGAACACTGAAGATCACTACTTTATAAATAGATCTCCATTACTTAAGCATGACGACAATTTAAATAATACAAACAATGTAATCTATATCTTGCAAATACAAATGAACCAGCCAGATGTAACATGAAAAAAATAGCCATGCGTACTATAACTGAGCTGCCTTTGCATAGCTAGCTAAATTTGGCCAACTTGACGTATCATATAATCTTTGCTAGTTTGAGTGACACAACATGACAGGAACTGTAGACATTCATGCAGCACATTGACTGTGATAGAAAGACCTTGAGAGAGCAACAAAAAACACTGATAACCTCTGGTGCTAATCGCCGACTCGTGGGAACCAGGTTGGCGCGGTTGCTGTCACTGTGGCTTGGAATCTTCTGTCATGACGCGCGACGGTGACAACCCTGGAGCAGTGACAAAGTTGTCATGACAGAAAAAATTACCCATCCATTATGTTTAATGATGTACTGATATAAAACTGTCTATTATAAATTGTAATATTTATGTTTTAACCATTGTATTTAAGCAGTTCCTTACACACTCATTATGCTCAAATTTCAGGAAGTTGGTATGTACCCAGTCTACCGCTGCAGATGTCTTTGCACTTTAATGTCTTTTTCTTCCCATTTTGGTTCATCACACTGATTGCCATACTGCAGGTGAAGGTTCGTAATAGCTTCAATAATATTCCAGTACATTGTCAGTTACCAATGTAAAATGAGAACTGAAAAGGATGACCCAGCTTTGAAATGTTTGCTTCTAGTATGACTGCCTCAGCAGCATGTACCGCTTCATTACTGTCTCAGTCATTGTGGCTGTAGTCATAATAGAATGTCTTCGTCTGTATTTGGGCTATCTTGGAAATATCACAGAACAGGTAAGCATACAAAACTGCTACTTCATTGCATGATAATTTTAATTTCACAACTGAGGCTTATACAGAGTTTGTTAGTATGAAGTTACTACTATTTACAAAAAAGGTAGCTAATGCTCACCTCGTGGCTTGTGAACTTAGATTCTGAAGGTTTAGCATAGTGTAGTAGATTGTTTGGTTGAAGTGATTTATAGAATAACCGTGGCATGGTGTGGTTGAAAATAATAAATGGTGCGAGTGAATATTATAATATACAAGGAAGTGAAGGGAAGAATAGTGAGAAGACCTTGGATGAAGTTTCGAGACAAATAAATAAGTAAAATTTGCATGGCATTTTAAGTACACTATAAGCTGATCTGAAGGTCAGTTCATTAATAGATTCATCCAAATAATTACTTCAGGAAAACACACTACAAATTTAAAATATAGCTCTTCAGGTATTCACGAATCACCCTTATTATCCATCTTCATTGTAAAAAAAATACAACTTACTCGAAACAAAGTTAACAGTTCAAGCAAACTTTCAAATCATACAAGGAAACTTAATTGTAGTTCATAACCTGTTGAAATGGTTGAGGAAAAAAAACAGAGAAATCATATAGTAACAGTAAAATTGGTTTAAATATAGGCATAAAATTGTAAGTTACAAGACACACATACAACTTTTTTTTCTCCAATTAACAAAACAGAAGACTACCAAAGAAGTCAAGGCTGCGCATGTATCCAACATTGACGTACCCCACACCAATACAACCAGGATTCGAGTTTAAGGAATTTTAGTACCTGTCTGACGGACTCATGCTTGTCCGTAACACATACAACCTGACTGTCTAAAATATAATAAAGATGCAACAAAATTTAAAAGAAATCAATGTTGTGTTTTATGTTATTTTGAGGCTATAAATTAATATACAAAAAATTGACATTGGAAATTTACTTGAACTTATTAAACTGTCATTTATACTTTTCCATCACACCTTCTTTGCTGTTACTTTCATTGGCCCAAGTTACATTTACAATGCATTAAATAAAAGTAAATAAATGCAAATGGAGTAGATACCACAGATGACCTCTGATGACTTATCTGGGGCTGTATCTGGCTGGCATTGCTTTGTTTGCTGGGGCCAAGATTTAGTGTATGAAACACGGGACAGAGTGGAAAAGATTGTTGCTCTGTGGGTGGCAAGGGCTGTATCCCAAAAAAATTGTTAACCGTCTAAACCAGAAGGTAGATGCCGAATAGGGTCTATTGGACCACTAATTTGGGGGGCATTATTCACCGGTAACATTGTAAACAAAAATTTCTTGTCAAAGAAAAGTGATTGTTTTTATTGTATGTAATAAATGGGACACAAGGAGATAAATTAGAAATAACCAATATAAACAAATGTAAAATAATATTAATTTCAAGTTTTAATAACGCACAAGTTAAGTTTTAGGCAATGAAGGTAAGCAATTTTAAAAAATGACCAGCTTGTTTTTTTTACGTTAATTGTACTGTATTAATTGAATAACTTTTGTAGAAGTTGGCTCCACTAATTAGCAAATCTCATATACATCACTCTTCTGCAATAAATAAATGTGTTTATGTCTACATTGTAATGATGCAGTATTAGAAATTTTCGGGATACGCGGTTCATTTTCTTTTGTTTAACAAGGTTTCGTAATATTTTATCAACATTCAAAATTAAAGCAGTGGTGGTTCGTTTTATCGTGGTATAACGTTTATCAGGCATCAGGTTGCAGTTTCAGAATATCTTAGTTTGTGTTACGTGTCAACATTAGATTAGAAGCCTTTCCAAACTACGTCGACAGTTTTGTTCTGGAAGTTCAATTATCCTTTACTACGACACAGTTTGGATGGCACTGCTGGCTACGTCGCAGTTAAGCGGGCTACGTAGTTACGTAGTTTCGATAGTGTAGGAAGAGCGTGCGTGGCAGCCCATGCCGTGCCCTTATCTGGGTAGAAGGGGGG
>NQII01000100.1:0-40943 GCA_002778355.1 Clitarchus hookeri | reverse complement strand
CGGCAGTTGATATCGAGCAGTCGACAACCAACAGCCAGGAGTAGTCTCTCAGCAGCGACTCGCCGAGGCCACGTCGGGCTTGGCGCATAACCCCCACACCGGCAAACTTGAACTTGCTAGATTATTTCTCAGCCGGTGTGGGAGGTCACTTCCTTTGTTTTTTCTTCGGGCAAGTTTTTAGTAAATAATTAACTAACAACGACTGTGGCGCTGCTCTCTAGATTGTCTGTGTATCGGTGAACCCTGCCTGTATTCGGCATACCGGAACTGTATGTAAACTGTGGCGTCGAACTGTTTTAAATAAAATTACAGAATAATTAACCGGAACTTGAATACATTATTTGTTATTTAATTGGCACCTTTTTAAATAGTTTGTGTTGCAACCACTGAGCTAGCCAAGTGGCAACTTCCAACCGTCAATAACATGACGTGCGGCATAACAAATATGGCGGCCTAACGCGGGGCTGTAATATTATAAATACGGCAATAACGAGCCACGTGCCACATTACAATATGGTGATGCACAAATGCTTGAATATAATAGTCAAATGTGATTGAGGTAATGAACTAATAATACATATAAAACAACATTTACAGACGTAATTAAATATCAAAGCTTTGTAGCAGAGACTGTAAGATGCATGCTTCTGAAGCCATAGGTAGCCAGATCGGATCCCCTCGTCTCCAAGATTTTTTGAGTTCACTTAATAATGTTCACTAGAAATGATAGTACCCTGGATATAACAGCACACCAAAGCATCTAGCAGGCAATGAGGTAAATAAAAAACAAAACAATTGCCTGCTAAACTTCCTAGCGAATGATGTCAGAAACAAAACAGCTACTTGGCTGTGTAGCCAACCTGAAATTTCAAATTTGTTATTACAATGTTGCCTGCCTAGTAGTTCGTTAGTTAACACAGCAGTGTCCACTTTTGATATACCTTCCTTACTTTATGACCTAAGCACTACACTTAACCTGCATATGCAGTATAGATTTGCGTGTAATCTAGATTCTGTTCCTGTCAGCTGACTGCCGGTATAAAATCACAAAGGATGACTGGAAGTGAAATGAGATGTTTTATTCTATAGGGAATGTTGTAAACTACTTGAAAGATGATTGATCTCCCAGTAGATATGCACCTAGTCTTGGATGTGCACTGCATCACCAGATGAAATGCAAATTATGCCCTGTATACGAAAATAAACACAGTATTCAGTTTTCTTGCCATTTTATTATTTGTCCATACTAATTTCTACCTGTCTCGGGCAGGTGGGCAGGGGTTAAAGTCGCACACTGAATATACCTGTCAGTCACATGGTCAACAGTGACAAATGTGTGTGTTTGTCTTATTTTTCAAAATATGACTTTTATATGGATAACATTCTTATATGTTTTGAAAAAATAAATAAATGGCGTGTGGGGAGTGCACCCAGGGCAAGGCAACACCCTCCAAGTGACAGTCTTTTCAGCTGGAACCCGTAGGTGACCGTCATCCCCGAGTATGTCAGAAATGAAACCCTAGAATGGAGCGGCGCTGGAATGCAAGGGCGGGGGAAACGGGAGTACCCCGAGAAAACCTGTTGGCAAGCGGCATCGTCCANGTTGGCAAGCAGCATCGTCCAGCACGATTCCCACATGAGAAAATCCGGGAGTGAACCCGCCGGGGATCGAACCCGGATCGCTGTGGTGGGAGGCGAGCGCCCTGGCCACTACGCCACCGCTGCCCCCTCATATTTGTTTTGAATTTAATATAGTTGTATTAAAAATTGGTTAGGGGAAGTGTACAAACATCTCAAAGTACTTGTTTGCATAAATAGTGTTCTTACCTCAAATCCTATCCATGCTGTTTATGATAGTCTTATTGGCAGAGAAGCAGTGCAATGTGGGGGTACGGAAAGTGGTTATAGCGCACCTTGGCCATCCACTGTATGCCATTTTCCCTGTACCAGGGGAACAGGGTAGGATGATTGGGGAGAGGGCTAAAGATGGAATAATTTTTTGATTACAAATGTATTTGTGAAAAGCAGATGTCAAGTACCATCCAGAAAGAAATGTTTGCAATTATTCCCACAAATGCATAGCAAGCTTGCATTGGTGAACTCGAACCTACACAGTACTTCAAACCATATGGTTTGACCTCTTTGTTAATGTAACTGTTTTACATCACCATGTGTTTTAAATGATTATTACAGATAACATTATATATTTTTATTAAAGCATGGGCTTGTTGGAAAATTAAATATGGGTCTAAACAAAAGTCACGTCATGGTTTGTTCATGCTGTTTGGAAAGTGAAAAATCAAAATCCACATGTGGTTCCCGCCTGAGGCAGGGGCATGTAAGGATGAGAGGAGGCTGGCACTAATCAGAGCCAGCTGCACTACTTGAGACTGTTACCCTGGCAAGCCAGAAGAATAGATGTGAGATGAGATAGGGGTGGAGATGCAATAGAATGAAGATGGAGAGTAAATGGGAGACCGCAGAAAAAAAAACCCCATACCACAGCAGTGTCTGCCACACTCCCACAGTAGAACCACCTGACTGAAAATTTCCCACCTGCTGGGGCTTGGGATCAAATGGGGTATCTTGCAGGTGGGAGGCCAGTGATTAACTAACTTAGCCAACTATGGGTCCGATTTTTAAAGTACTATTAAAAATTGTGAGCCAGTGTTGAGGATATGCACAGGAAATCAGTCATCCTCATCTGTAGTAATAGTAAATGTGTGTGTGTGTGTGCGCAGCAGCAGGTACCAGAGCTGGCAGGGTTCTGGATGCTATCTCTGCTGCTGCAGCTGCCACTGCAGTTGTTCCTGACTCTCAACAAGCACACCGCACCTCAGGTGGTGGAGGTGGCAGTGCAGCTCGTCATGCTGGCTCTGCTTGCTGTACAGCTTGTCTCTGGTTTTGTTGCGCTCAGGCAGTCTGACAACGCTTATGCTCACTTAAAAACTATGTGAGCCATGTCTCGCACCATCTGTGAGTAACCAAGTGTTGTATTTGCCAGCTAAACCAAGTTAAAATATAATCAGTGAAAGTTTGAGTCTGTATACCTAAATAAAAAAAACACAGTACATTACAAACTAAATAAAATTTTTTTTATCCGAAACTTATGCAAAATATAATGATAATAATTGTTTTCACAATGAAAGCTGCAACGCCTTACAGCTAGGAGCATTATTCACATATAAAAATCATATATTAAAATAGGAAATTGCATTGAAGCCAACAGTACAGTATTGTTTGCAGTGTAATACTTGTGTTGTTGAAGAGTACAAAAAAGATTGAAACAAAGTATTATGTATAAAATTGTTTCTATATGACAGAAAGTCTCTCCCCACCTTCCGCTCATGCAGTGGCGCTGGAACAATTTTAATTTATGGAGGAGGGTTACAGGTTGATACCCCGAGTCAAACTACAGAACACAATAAAAGAATATTTATGCGAAAAGAGTATTCAGAAAAATTTTACTAAGGGCAAACCCATTCTCAATGTAATATGGGCCAAGGTGTTATTTGGAAAATAGTAAAGTAAATATTTATGTAAACATATTTCCACCACAGTCTGCATGTTAACACAAAATCTGTTGTGAGTCTGCGACTGCTAAGTGCTTCATTTCTAAGAATGAAAAAATTATTCAAATGCACATCATATCTACATCAAACGTCATTAACTTCTGTGTGTTTCTTTTAAGTTCTTTCCAGAAGAATAAACCATTTTCAAGTTGAAAACAATACTATTATTTAATAATATAGTTTCTTAGTAATGTAAAATATTTTAACTCATCACTTCAGAACCCATTAAGCGGTCAAAAATGAGAAAATGTATAGCTGAGAAACAGAAATGCTCTTGTTAGTGTTATGTTTCATCTTAGTTTTAATGTCACAGACATTCTTGAACATAATAATATAAATGTTTCTACAACTTATATGCTAAAAAATATTGAATGAAATGAAACAAGAAGACATGAATACTGGATTGTAAAAGATGGTGTAAACATTATATTGGTTTAATACGAGAGATAGAGATAGATAGATAGAGATGGATATATAGATAGATAGAGATAGATGGATATATAGAGATAGATAGATAGATAGATATAGATAGATAGATAAAGTAACCTTTTTTTATTATATGTACATTGAAGAGCCAGAAAAAAACTGGTACATCTGCCTAATATCGTGTAGGGCCCCCGCGAGCATGCATAAGTGCCGCAAGACGACGTGGCATGGACTCAACTAATGTCTGACAGTATTCAGGAGGCATTTCACACCATGAATCCTGCAGGGCAGTCCACAAGTCCATAGGATTTCGAGGCGGTGAAAATCTCTTCTGAACAGCACGTTGCAAGGCATCCCAGATATGCTCAATAATGTTCATGTCTGGTGATTTAGGTGGCCAATGGAAATGTCTAAAGTCAGGAGAGTGTTCCTGGAGCCACTCAGTAGCAACTCTCGACGTGTGGAGTGTCGCATTGTCCTGGAATTGGCCACGTCCGTCGGAATGCACAATGGACATGAGTGGGTGCAGGTGATCGGACAGGATGCTTACGTATTTGTCACCTGTCAGAGTCCTACCTTGATGTATCAGGGGTACCATTTCACGCCAACTGCACACGCCCCATACCATGACAGAGCCTCCACCAGCTTGAACAGTCCCCTGTTGACATGTAGGGTCCATGGATTCATGAAGATGTCTCCATACCCGTACACGTCCATCCACCCNAATGCACAATGGACATGAGTGGGTGCAGGTGATCGGACAGGATGCTTACGTATTTGTCACCTGTCAGAGTCCTACCTTGATGTATCAGGGGTACCATTTCACGCCAACTGCACACGCCCCATACCATGACAGAGCCTCCACCAGCTTGAACAGTCCCCTGTTGACATGTAGGGTCCATGGATTCATGAAGATGTTTCCATACCCGTACACGTCCATCCGCCCGATACAATTGGAAATGAGACTCGTGAGACCAGGCAATGTGTTTCAAGTCATCAACAATCCAATGGCGGTGTTGGTAGGCCCAGATGAGGCGTAAAGCTTTGTGTCGTGCAGTCAACAACGGTACACGAGTTGGCCTTCGGCTCCGAAAGCCCATATCAATGATGGTCCGTTGAATAGTTCGCACGCTGGCACTTGTTGATTCCCCAGCATTGAAATCTGCGCCAATTTATGAAAGGGTTGCACGTCTGTCACATTTAATGATTCTCATCAGTCTTCATTTGTTCCGTTCATTCACAATCTTTTTCCGCCGCAGCAATGTCGAAGATCAGATGTTTTACCAGATTCCCAATATTTACGGTATACTCGTGAAATGGTCGTACGCGTAAATCCAAATTTTATCGCTACCTCAGAGATGCTATGTCCCATCTCTTGTGTGCAGACTATAACACCTCGTTCAAACTCACTCAAATCTTGATAACCTGCCACTGTAGCAGCAGTAACCAATCTAGCAACTTTGCCAGATGCTTGTTGTCTTATATAGGCGCTGCTGACCGCATTGCGTTTGAGACTAACCAAGGATACCTCTGTTATTTGCATACGCATGCCTATACCAGTTTTTTTGGCTCTCCAGTGTATATATAAGCATGTACTTTTAAAAATATTGGGAATTTAGTTGATAATTTTGTGCATAGTTCTACCGTTTTCTCATGTCCATCTTGCTTCAAACAATTAGCCAGCGACAAAATAAAGTTTGGCGTTTATTGCAATTGAGTAATATTTGTGACGTCACTGCTTATGTAACATTTTATGTAGATAAGACCATTTATTATTTTTTATCCTACCTCTGTAAAATAGGGGGTCGCCTTACCGTACTTACGCATGTATAACACCCGCCCTACTTTGAACACCAGAAATTAAAAATAATTTGTATTCGTGTTTAACACCCATTGCAAAAACTGTCAACTCCCCACCTCTCGAGTCTGGAGACAATGGGACTCGCCCAGGTATTGATTTTTATGGCCAGCGGATGGTGACCTTTGTGTGTCAAGTTTGCTCAGTTTAGCAGGGTGCTTGCACTGAACACATGTAACGGCCTTTTGAGGAAGAACATGGGGAAAATACATAGTTATACCACTGGATTTAAGATGCAAGTAGTTAAATATGTGGAACAAAATGGGAAACGGATGGCTGCAAGGAATTTTTCTGTTAACACACAGTGCATTTGGGAGTGGTGCAGAACAAAAGAAAAGCTCCAGTGTGCTCCTAAAAACAAAAAGTGCATTTCCTGAAGTAGAAGAGAAGCTTTTTGAGTTTGTTGTGAACTTAAGAAAATTGGGTTATTCTCTTTCTATCGAGATGCTGCACTTAGAGCTAGCAAAATAGCACCAAAATTCAAAGCAAGCTATAGATGGGTACTACAATTTATGAAAAAGGAAGCAGCTTTTGATTTGCCACAGAACCACTCTAGTGCAGTAGGTGTTAGTGAAGTATTATTTGTGGTGATTTTAATAGGTTGTGACACTTATAATACATGAAACACTGGACAAAACAGAATAAAGCACTCTGAAATAATCTCAAATGTCTATACTTTAACCACTGAAAGACAGAAGAATGGCGAAATTTACTCAGATTTATTAAATGAAAATATAAAGTTTAAAAATAGAATTATATTAGGCAAAAATGGAACGTGCTGACTCTAGCAAAAATAATCTAAAATCTGTCAAATTTATGCTCAAAACTTGATAAGGAGTCTAATGGCTTCAAATTACCACCATCCTTACAAAATTTATTTAAGTTGCTAAAAAACCAAAAATTAAAAAAATTCGTAGTGCTGCTTTTATTTGTTAAAAACAAAAGCATTGCTGGTTAAAGTTGTCTTTAATTATCATGTTTCTGAACCAAAGCTTAAACTTCACTAACCCATACAAGAAAGTTGCTATTTGCAAATCTCCATGAACGTCAATAAAATTAAAACTCCAAATTTCAAGTAATAGTTAAATATGCTTCAAAAAATGTTTCCCAAGGTTAATAAAAACTAATTAAATTGCTCCGGTATTAGCTCGAGTCCGTAGGGCATCGGGACCACTAGATTGTATCACGCAATTAATATGCAAAATCAAAATATTCCGAAAACTGCTGAAAAGTTTAGTAAACTTGCTTATTGATCCACAGAAAGGTTTTGTAGGAGATTAGATGCCCCTCCGGCATCAAACAAGGGTTGGCATCACCTTGGTTTAAGTCGGTGTCATCTTCATTAATATGGTACGCAGCACCTCGTCTGCGGTGGTGGCTGGAACCACTAAAAAATCCCTACAATAACGCCTGCACCCTCTTCTCAAACGCGGCACAGCGTTCCTATCAATTGAACTACTTCTGGGACCACACTATAAAATTATTTAATTATGCTGGTGCCGGGGATTGACCAGATTCAATCCCGGCGGAATTAAATTGCAGCCGCCTTACTCAAAAGCCCCACCAGAAGCCTTCTTTCCGGCAACTACATATCGCGATAACACAAAAACCAGAACTAACTTCTGCAAAAAAAAAAACTGAAAAATCACAAAACGAAAAACACAATAAAAATTAAAAAAAAATTAAAATACAACTGAAGAAGAGTTAATTATGCAAGGAAAACACTTGAAACATATTAAAACACAAAAATATTTTCGAAAAACAAAATTTTAATTTTAAGGTAAAAATTACTGAAAATCCTATACCTAGAAAATGGATGGGTTATTTACAATTACTAGTAAGTATTTCGTTAATAGAAATGAAAATAATTACTTGGGGCGATCAAATAAATTATGTTAAAAATATAAACATTACAAGAAAATGAAAAACAAAACTTTAAATCAATATTTACAGTAAACATAGCCTTTAATGAAAAAACTTTATAATACACCTATACAACGTTGGCACAGAAATTACCTGAAGGGTACGAAACAAAGCTGTTGGGAGTTTCAAAGGTATGTGATTAACCTAAGAACAACCATCACAGATGAGAAAAACAGATCAAACGCCTGTGGGGTTCGACATGCCAGAATCGACGACCGTTTCACTTGGCGAGAGATATGTTCCAGTGAGAACCACGGGGGCTGACAAACAATGGTGCACTGTAATGTTAGCCATTACTGCAGATAGCTGAAAGTTTCCACCATACATTATATTCAAGAGAAAAACACTGCCCTAGGAATTGTTTCCACCTGGAATTGTGGTCAGGACACGAGAAAAGGGTTGGATGACAGACGAGTTGTTGCTGGACTGGTTAAACGTGGTTTGGAAACGTCGGCCTGGTACTTTACTGAATAAGCACGGCATATTGGTGGGCAGTTTTTGCGGCCGCTTGACAGAGCGAGTGAAACATCGTGTTCATGAAGATTAAGATGATCTTGTTATTCCTGATGGAATGACAAAACTCCTTCAACCTCTGGATGTAGTTGTAAACAAACCGTTCAAAACAGCATTTTGGCACAAATATAACGAGTAGATGACTATTGCAAAACATGATGCGATGCTGAGTGGAAGAATGAAGCGTGCGTCTCTGCAAACTGTTTGCACGTGGATTTTGGCACAGCGTGGCAATCCATTTCTGAAGAAATGATTGCGAAAAGCTTTAAGGTTACAGGGATTGCATGTAAACTAGACGGCACAGAAGACAACATGCTGTACATTGCATAAGAATTGGATGCATCTTTCAGACGAAGCTGATAAGGCCTAAATAATTTTGCCTAATATATTTTTCTTAGTGTTTGTTATAATATACCGTACCAAAGGTAGTGTGTATAAAAATGACTGAGTGTTGTAATCAGTGTTGTATTGTTAGTGATGACAGAGAGAAAATGGCGGCCGCCATATTTGTTTACTATGAGAGTACTTTTGGAATGCTTGACGTGATGTAAATAAAACTTATTTAATATAATTTCTTTATTATATTAGTTGAAAGATTCTATAAAAGCTAGCAATTTCAATGGGAGGGTTAGTATAGTAACTTAATAGCCACAACCTTAATTCATAAATTTTTCTAAAAAATTATCTCTAAATTTTACACATTTTTTTTGTAAAAAAATGGGTGTGTTATACATGTGTAAATATGGTATATTCGGGCCAATCGGTATTACGTTCGTTCTCCACAACGTGACAACATTGTCCAGAAAACAGTGGAAATCTCCATGGTTGCAGATTAGGCAGATGTGTTTTTGCAAAATACACGATTTAGGGCGACTCGCTGTATTTTTATCTCTAATGAACACACCTGTCTAGCTAATCACACAGCAACTACAGTCGACTCGTTCCTACCTCTGGAATACAGACCCTCTTGAAATAACAACCATTTTTTGGGGAACCATTAAAAGAATTTACTTGAAAAGGTTTTTCCAATAATGACCCCTTTGAAATAACTACCCTTTTATTGGGAATAATGAAAGGTAGTAGAATCTAGAGTTTACTGTACATGCTGGCGAAACAGCGATCAATCACATTACCACAGAATTTGACAAGATATAAGGCTTCTTGAAAATAGTTTACAAATTATCTTTACATGAATTGTATAGCTCAAAAATTTAAATTACAGTTCCANATAAGGCTTCTTGAAAATAGTTTACAAATTATCTTTACATGAATTGTATAGCTCAAAAATTTAAATTACAGTTCCAATATTCTTTGAAAAATGCTATCAACGATACTGTAAAATAAATCTGTGATTAACATTTCAAACAATTGTGCGTACATTAGCCATGCCGTATTGGTTGAACAATATGATTAAAGCACAATGCTTCAATTATATTAAGAGTAAACCTTTGCATTAAAAAAAAAAAAAATGTGATTACTTTTGCACACTATAATGGAAATAGAGTGGCTGGTAAGCTATTTGAAATCGACNATAAGGCTTCTTGAAAATAGTTTACAAATTATCTTTACATGAATTGTATAGCTCAAAAATTTAAATTACAGTTCCATATTCTTTGAAAAATGCTATCAACGATACTGTAAAATAAATCTGTGATTAACATTTCAAACAATTGTGCGTACATTAGCCATGCCGTATTGGTTGAACAATATGATTAAAGCACAATGCTTCAATTATATTAAGAGTAAACCTTTGCATTAAAAAAAAAAAAAAAATGTGATTACTTTTGCACACTATAATGGAAATAGAGTGGCTGGTAAGCTATTTGAAATCGACNTAAAAAAAAAAAAAATGTGATTACTTTTGCACACTATAATGGAAATAGAGTGGCTGGTAAGCTATTTGAAATCGACGAATCTAACTGGGCAGATGCACACAATGCAATTATTTGCTTCCAAAGGCACAATATTTTATTTTGTACAGAATAACATATGTATATTTGTTTTGAAGGAAAACGACTTTTGTAAGGCAAAATTAATTAAACTTACTTTAGAAATTCCTACTGAAGTGGTGCTTTAACCTATGGCCTCATATGTATACCAACAATTTTTTCCCAGGATTTTCCCCAAAAAATTAGGTACAAATTAGAATCAATGGCAATGAGTAAATAGACCTGATTAAATTATATGTCTTTGCAACTAATTAATCCATTTTAAATTATTGTTTGATAAACTGAAATTCACCAATAGATATATTTTATAATTAGAAAAAAAATGGCAAGAGAAGATACATATGCACACATTCAACACAGTGTTATCAGGAGAAAAATTTATTGACTCAATAGACTGTATAAGAAACTTAAAAGTAAAACTGCTGGAAGTGCACAAGGATTATTTAANAGTGTTATCAGGAGAAAAATTTATTGACTCAATAGACTGTATAAGAAACTTAAAAGTAAAACTGCTGGAAGTGCACAAGGATTATTTAAGATGGTCAATTTTGTTACAATTTATAATTCCTTTATACCATACACAATCCACTAATTTACTACAACCCCATGTACTATGAAATTACAGTCAATTCCTGATTTACCGGGAGCTGCTTAATTGTGTTGCGGCTTAACCATGGAGCCACACCAGTTCAAAGTCAAATATTGAACAGCTGCCGCCGAGTAATGCTGTACCGATTAATTTCAATATTAAAAGTGTTCGGGTACTATATTTAACCATGTTTTTAACAGTGAATATGTGTTAAACTTGGAAGTAATAGAAATTCAGGGAAATTGTCAGCTAGCACATTTTTATTCATAATAATAAAATATTTCACAATTAAAACTGGTGTCTGTTCATCAAAAAGGCAAGATCTTGTAGTTTACAGTCATTTGTACATGCAGAAGCTATTTATAAATTAACCGTGGCACAGTATGACTAGATGACAAAACATCACCTTAAAAATATTATTTGTCGCAAGAATGACTTGCGTGACACGTCATGTGTGGTTTTAATAAATAATTAACATAAATTTTTGTTTTGTTGCTGTAGTAGAAGGGAAGGGGAAAAAAAAGAAAAAAAAAGGTGAGCCAGCCTTAGAAATGCTTGGCGTTAGCAGGCCAAATCCAAATTATTTGCTAGCAGAATCGCTTTGCACGGAAATATGTTAATGTTTATAGAGCTCGTGGAAAATTTAAAACTCTGAGAATTTGTTTGCATATTTGCACTTTACACATGAATAAGTGTCATTTCATGGGGGCGTGGTTTCCGAAGCGAGCCGCGCGCACTGGCCGACAGATGGCAGCACGGTCACCTATTTTGCAGCTGTGTCGTATAAGTGTATCTAGCACCTCCTTTTAAAAGTGAATTTTTCATCTCGTGTAGGCTCTAAACAACTTGGGTTTGAAATGTATTACGTTAAATTAATGTAGAAATATTTGAAAAATATCTGCAATAGATGTCCGGCCTCTTCAATTAATATGAAGCATTCACATGGCGACGTTAGCAGCAAGCACTAGCTACGGCCTATGATGAAGACATAAACTATCNTTCAATTAATATGAAGCATTCACATGGCGACGTTAGCAGCAAGCACTAGCTACGGCCTATGATGAAGACATAAACTAAGCTAAACTATTGCATACGGTAATTCATTTCGTTTAACCTACACATTATTCTACAACAAAGTTTAATTTGTTACACCAATAACAGCTGTTTTGTAACGATATTTAAATAAAATGCATAGACCTTTTGTTTACTATCTTCCTGCCCGCATATTTCTCAGATGTCTGTTGTGCTAATATAAGCTGTCAAAATAGCAAACATGAAATTTTATTACAATCATTTTCACATCAGCTGATACACAATTTTGTGTATGTGATGATGTTAATATTAATATCATTTATGATGTTGCCACACACTGGCTGTCAAAAAATTAAATCTTGTATGACTATATTATTTGTTTACATAACCTNCCCAATCACTTTAACCGTGAAATCGGTTATCCGTGAACACTTAACCCCTGAAAATCGCGAGTTGACTGTATATACAAAAACTGTAAAATTATAATAAATATTTGGAATCCAAAACAACACACACTATACAGGAAGTTCTTACATTAGGTGTAAAATGTTGTTCATTGTTCTGGCATCTGGTCTATGTATTGGTAACCATGTGTGTGCTAGTACATGCCACTCAGTTAATGACATACAGTATACATAATTAAAAGTTCAAATTAAATAAATAATGTGTTGCATATGTTAACTTTGTTCATACAACTTACCTTCCCTCAATTTGAACTGAATTGATAAAAAATTAACAATAAAAAATACTTTTACTCATTAAAATGTGTTTAGCTAGAAACAAAATAACAAAATCTTGTTTCTATTAATACTTTAAACAATAATTTGCCACATACATGTATTTAATTTCCAGCAAGACGTAGTATTTTTACATTTCCAAATTATGTTTGACAGCAAACCGGATGTAAGCTAGTCTGACATGATTGGGAAGATGGCCAAAATTAAAGTTAGTTAATTACTCAACGAAATTACAAATGTATGAGTTTGTGCCAAAAAACCACAATTTTCTGGAACAAACAATATTGCAATGGATATTTAAAACTTTTCACATTACATTGGAAAGTGAAGAGGGGAAGGGGAGAAAGAAAATATACATTAAAACTCACAAATATAATTACCAACACGTGTTTTCTCAATACAAGAATTAAAAAAACAATTATATTAAAAATATACATTAAATGATTTTACAAAATTAATGCAGGACAATAAAATTTTGCACACAATTAACAAGAAGTTACTAGATTTAAAAATAAATGAACTTGGTATAATTTACTCCGACAAGCATTTTAGGTACAATAATAATTATAAGGAAATTATTATACAATGCTAATTTTCTGCCACAAATTCTAATAATGCACTTAGCAAAATATTAAAACATAAGAATTAGTTTAGTACTCGTATTTTGAGGAACTAGACAATAGTTTTGGCAGACCATACATCTGCGAAATGCTGACACTCACTAAGTTGATAGGCCTACTTGATTTTATACTACAATTAATTTTAGCTTAATCATCATTAGCAAAAGAATAAGATAAAAACAATGGTGTATGTTGCACCAAAAAGTGTTGGTTTGTACATGCTTGTACCAGAATCAGGAAGAAATTCTAAACTTTCTTTATAGTAAGGTTACTAATGGAAGAAAAAATCTCAAACTTGTTACCAGTTCCTGA
The DNA here is from genome assembly GCA_002778355.1 of Clitarchus hookeri. Lineage (NCBI taxonomy): Eukaryota > Metazoa > Arthropoda > Insecta > Phasmatodea > Phasmatidae > Clitarchus > Clitarchus hookeri. The sequence goes on along the minus strand of NQII01000100.1, from coordinate 27,412 downwards.
AGTCCTGAAGCCTACATGCAAATTACTGAAATTACAATAGTCTTAAATGCCATTTAAAATTTATGACAAATTAGTGAGCTAAGGATTAGTTTTGTTTCTTGAACTACAAAATCCATTCAAAATAATTCAGGCCTTGTACACAACATTGCAATTTTTCACAAAATTAACCACAGTCACAGATTCAAAGTGTTCATCAACATGTAGCCATATTTACTTGCAGTAATATATTCGACACCACAACCTCATAAATGGAATGTTATAATTAACATTATGGAAAATACAGATTGAAACACACTAAAATTTATACAATTGATTCTCCTTGTGAAATCACAGCCTTGTTTTATTAAAATATATATATATAATTTTTCTCAAACAAAACGTACACAATTCACTTACATATTCAACCAGGTGAAGTATATACAAAACTAATACTTTGACATTGACTCAATGCATGCTCAGTAAATACTAAAGGAACTGTCACATGATTTAATTATAAGCAGATAATTACAGGCAGTAAAGCTCGAACAAAATAATATGGTTTTGATGTTAGTCTTCAACAAGATACTCACACTGGAGAAAAAGACAAGGTCTTCATGGGGCCACAAAAACTAATATAAACAATTCTAATTATGACTTACATGTGTTGAAGTTATGATAGTTGTAGATTATGAACTGCTGCATTTCTTTTATATGCAATATATTTTCCATAAAAAAACATGTTTTCAGAAAAATAATTTTTTATATTACAATATTCACTGTATACTTTTTATAGGTATTGGAGAGAAAGAACATCCATCCATTCTTCCATGAAGCCGTAAAAATGATTTATCACATATTATGCTGTGACTATTATTCATTTGATTCTTCGTTGTTCCTAGTATTTAGAATTTTGTTTGTTTACAGTACAACCTCAATATGATTAGAGATCTAATAAGATATCCGTACAACAAATTTTAATGCTCCATAAACTGCAATTTGTGATGTATAGAAACAATTTGGAAATGAATCAATTGTTACACAAAGTGAATGAATAGGTGCTATTCTTTGTTTATATATGTCTGTGTCTTAACTGAAAGTTGTGGCAAATATGAAATGATCATATTTGGCAATCAGAGCAAACTTTCCCATTAGGCCGACCAGGCCTGGAGTGACATGTTTCTGCATGGCATAATAATAAAAAAATGTTACATTGTGCTGTGCTAGAATAAAATTAATAACCATTTGAAATAAATCCTAGCAAAATGACTGGTAAGTGTTTGAGAGCACTTGAGGAAACTGAATTTTACTGCCAATTTAATGACTACTCTGCAACTGCATGTAGAAATAACAGATGGTGAGTTTGTGACCAATGAAAAAACCGATGATGATGATGATGATGCCCAGCATGAAGTTGCTCCACAAGTAGCTGAGAGTGCTCCGTAAATTTTAGAGGCTGCAAATAATAATAATAAGTTAGGACCTAGCAGCATTAACAATTATATGCTTTAATTTATATTTTTTTTCACCAACAACTCAAATTATTTGTCATCCTTTATGGATAGCTCCTTTTAAACATTGGCCTGGTAACACTTGATGTATGTGATAATTGCAAGATAAGTTATAATATTGTCAAGTTTTTGAAAAAGGGCTAGACTGTTAACAACAGTCAATTATCATTTCTGAGACCCCTGAAATAATAACCCTTTTTTGGGGAACCATCAAAGATCTTAGAATTGAGAGTTTACTGTACTCGTTACTACAATTTTGAGCACCATTCTACGCTCTCACATACAGGTTGTCGGGTAATTCGCGGACACGGACTGCACCACATAAATTTGCGATCAAAACTAAGCAAGAAATATTCTTTAGTAAAAATGCATAAGACCCTTTGTTTATGAGAAAAACGACATAAAAGGTGCAGAAACCATTGTAGCAAACGTGTAGTATTCCAATTAGAACAGGTGGGGTGATGTAGCAATACTGCAACTAATGTTTTGATTGTAAGGCATATGGCAAGGGAACGAGCCAAGCTCAGTAGTGCCGAAGAGGCAGAGTTCACATGTAGTGAGTACTGGGACATGGCAATGGCTATGGGTGCATCCGGCAGCCAAGCTCCATGCTGCATGCATCCAATGTGCAGAAAAGTGCATTGCTACGGGCAGAGCAAACTTCGAACACCTGTTATGATGTTTCTACATTTTGTATGCTGTTGCTGTATGCTGTGCCTAACGTGAAATAAAGGTATTTTATTTACTTTAATGTCGTTTTTCTCGTAAACTAAGGGCCTTATGCTTTTTTACCAAAGAATATATTATTTTTTACTTAGTTTTGATCACACATTCGCGTGGTGCAGTCCACATCCGTGAATTACCTGACACCTGTATATGAAATTACACAATTTGGTAACTACACTGTACTTAAAAAAAAACTATCACTTTCAATATACAGGGGCATTTACTACCACAGTCAATAAGTTGATGGACACGACAACCACGCACTACAGCATCCACAAACTTGCTGACTGTACTACATATGATGTACACCTATTTACAACATGATGAAATTTGATCATGTGACATTACCTTAAATACAATCTAAGCCAAACCCGTGGAGAGTTTATAACTAGAGTTGTACTGGTATTGGGCAATATTCTGCCTTTTCCAAAATATATGGATACTGGGAAAAGTAATGTGCTGATAACTGGTACGTTTCACAAAATACTCTTCACTGGACTTTCAAATTAATGAATTTGTATCCTAAAATACATAAAGTTAAAATATCAGGCACCCAAAAAATTATAAAAAAATTATGAATATCAATTTTTTAATATTTTTTAAGTTGTATTCATTACCAAGTGTTTTAATCGCTGCAGTGTTGAGAAAGAAAATCATCATAATTATGGTCACTGGCTAACAAAAAGGACTGCTAATAAGTAGGGCTACCTGTTTTTTGCAAAAAGATTTATATCCAAGCTAGATTTCAACTTCTTACATGCAAGTTTGCAAATTTCCTTTGGCTATTGGCTGTGTGTGTACGTGAGAAGACATTTCCTACTCGACTAGGCCAATCAGAATTAAGTTACACTGCCACTGAACGCCTGTGATTGGCTGGCAGACACTTAAGATGCATGTTAAAACCATCCAACTGTGATATTGGTTCTGAACTAACGGTTTTTTTTAAACAACTAGTTNTTTTTTTTTTTTTTTTTTTTTTTTTTTTTTTTTTTTTTTTTTTTTTTTGAAAAAACAGGTGGCCTACTCTTACTGGTAAGGGTCTAATAAAAGTTCACTTGTAAATGCAATAGTTTTCATCATAGCATCTATCCTTGATAGGAAGCCCACCTCTTGAAGTAATGCTTTAGTCCCAATTCTAAATAGTCATTGATTCTACATCACAGGTTGAATCATCACTTCAATAGAAGTTTAATTTTGCAGTCATTTGGAATAATTTTTCACCACAGCAAATATATTTCTCTCTGCCAAAATCACAAAAGAGATTATTGTGCTTTGGGAAGCAGTACTTTTTTTTTCAGTGGCCCAAGTTGGATTCAATGATTTCAAATAGCTTCCCAGCCACTACATTTCCATTATATTCTGCAAAAATAATATGTTTTTCTGCCACTATGAATGAAGCATTGTGTTTTAATCCTACTGTTCAACAAAAATGGCATTGCTTATTTTTTCTCGGCTGTATGCATCTTGTACACACAGTGCATGATCAATAGTTCGAAATGTAAGTAAATGTAAGGTTACAATGTATTTCAGTGCTGACTTAGATTTATATTCAAATTTTTTTGAGTATGTATTTCAGTTATAAAATGCTTTCCCACAGGTTATTAAGATTTTTATAAAGTAAATTTGGTACATCAGTTTTGTATATTATTCCAAGACAAGAGTACATGTTAAGCTTGCCCTCTACACTGAACATAGAAAGTGTTTCCTTCAGATTCATTATAACAAGGTTCTACTGTGTTTAAGCATTATTAGTATTATTTTCATGTTAAAAATTAATTCTGTGATGAAGATTAATTTTGATTCTAACTGTTCACAAACTAATTCTTTTATACCAACCCAAATTTGTAGCAAAGCACTCGAGCACAAAACATTAATTGGCCTACATTTTGTTTTCTGAAAGAATAAGGTTAAACAGTACATATTTTGCAAATAACCATCTTGCATATTGCAGAACCAATGCATATATGAAAACAATCCATCTTTTTTTCAAGCCTATCACTTAACTGTCAACAGCAACAAATCATGTAGCCAACCTAGTGCATAAGTATTTTTATAAGCAGAGAGAGAGAGAGATTTTTTTTTTTTTGTCTTTACTTGGACTTGCATGGTTTGTTGCATTACTGTATTTACTTTTTGGACACTGTAAACAAAATAAGTTAAAAATTGCTTTTAATTTTGCTACACTTCATTAATACTATTGTTTAAGTAAAATAGTAACCTAAATCCAACTTAGATATAAGGAAAAAGGTTTGTCACACATCTGCAGCACATCGGTAAATCGGCACATTGGTGATTCAGCACATCAGCATAATTTTGTGAATCAGCACAGCTCTACTACCAACGTCAACTTCTCCATTTCATTGGAAATTCAAAGAGCAAAATGGCACCAGGNGTGAATCAGCACAGCTCTACTACCAACGTCAACTTCTCCATTTCATTGGAAATTCAAAGAGCAAAATGGCACCAGGTAGCTGCTTCAGCCACATACAGACTGAGGAAGCTATCACAAAGGTTTGAATGAGGTGGCATCCAGTGCTTGCAAAACATAGACTTGGTAAATAACAAGAAGATAAAGCTTTTTTCTGATGGATGTTCTGGCCTAATGACCTTATAAAACTATAGTAGCAATACTCCAGCATTGGCTCCTGCATGCACCAAGGAATGTGGAGGTGCTACAGTTGATTTTTTCTGTAAGAGGTCATTCCTTCATTCCACCCGATTGATTATTCAGTGTCTGTGGAAAAGAATTTAGGAAGAGAGAAAAAGAAGATCCACAAACCTACACTACCATAATTTAAGGATTTGCAACCATTTATTGACAGACTGGGAAACTTCAAATCCCTAAAGAAAGTGAAGAAAAATGCGTTGTCTATCAACATGTCACCTGAACACTACTCTAATGAATAAAAACAAAGTTAAGATGTGATGAGGCTTCTTGAAATGCACTTTGGCTCCGATTGAACTTCAGGTTGTCACAGAAATTCTATGTAGACTTCTTTAATTATTGTGAGTTTTCAAAGGAAGCTCCTGAACTTTGTTTTTGAATGTCTTACCCAGGATCCTCTCAAAACAGTGCCAAATTACACTGATACCTCTTCTTGTATTTCTTGCAATTGATTTTAATACAAAATGGGAAAACATATAAAATTTACATTGCTAAAATTTCAAATGAATAAATTCTGCTTCAGTGAAGTAAAATCAGTAGTGTACATTTTACAGTACAATGAGTTTGTATACTTAATCTGCATCCCTTCACAACAGATCAGCATTCTTTTAGTGATTTTATGGACAAATTTTATAAGCAACAGGTTTAATGCAAGGCAGTAGCTGTTTCCTCATAACTTGCTATCTATTTTGCTTTTAGGTGACTTAAATACACATTTATACATGCCAACTCATTTTTTGGAAACAATCATTCTACGAGGGAAATACTACAACTAAATGTTTACGGACACTTATTTTGAAACTACAACTATGCCTCTCTGGCAATACACATTACGCTGTACAACAATGGGGTCCGACCCTTGGCCCGCTGTTTTGTATCACACCCACGGACTTATTTGTGAAATATGACCACTATTCCATGTATTAAAAGAAAGATTAATTCCTTTCAATATGTAAAGATTTTTTTATAAGTAATATATTTAATGTGATGAAGTATTACATTGTATTAGGTAACAAAAAAATTGACCATACATATTATTTTTATATCTATGTACTTCCGGTTGTGATTTTTATACTTGCGGCCCAAGGGCAAGTCCAAAATAAGGGTTGCAACGCTTTGCAAAATAAAAAACTGCTGGACACCACTGCTACAGAAAAAACAAACTCNAAGTCCAAAATAAGGGTTGCAACGCTTTGCAAAATAAAAAACTGCTGGACACCACTGCTACAGAAAAAACAAACTCAGAGCTTTCATCAATTGATAGCATAATGAGTGCAGCATCATTTTTAATTACGAATAGATCCTTGCCGTATACCAGATAACGCATTGATGAAATTTGGCAACTGCATTTTAAGGTGTAAGGTATTTGTAAAATGTAAAAGTGATACAATAATAATTATTTAGTTTTTTTTTTCAGTAAAAAGAATGTTGTGGCACAATGTAAAATTTAACATGGCTGAAGAGACTGAGTCTTAACATANTTTTTTTTTTCAGTAAAAAGAATGTTGTGGCACAATGTAAAATTTAACATGGCTGAAGAGACTGAGTCTTAACATAATCTTTCCAAGCAGAAGTATTTCTTAATATACAAATTAAATTTATAACAAAAATTCTATGCCTGAATATGTAACAAAGCAACAAAACCATAAAAGAGATACGTTTTCTGTAAACATAACTTTTAACTTCATGATTTACAACTGCATAATTTCTTTAATACCAGTGTATCACAAATACTTTGTTACACCTGCCAATCATAACACTCAATAGGTGTGGCTCAAAAACTTTTGGTATTTCCCACAAGAGGAGTTGCTGATTTGTGAAATGGCATACTAAAAACAATGGTATAACAAGCACAGATTAATGTAATATTCAGTGGATAACATTTTACAAGAAATTAATCACTTTACCATGTGAGTTGAGCTTAAGTACATAGGTAGTAAAGGAAGTGTATGGCTTGTGAGGAAAGTTGGTCAATTCTGTGTAATTAGGTGGGTGGAGCATGTCTTGGAAATTCTGACCATGCTAGTTCTTCAGATTATGCCACAATAAATGTCAATTTTTACTTCAAAACAGCATTAAATGCAAAGCATTACTTTGAGGGGTGGGTGCATTGTAAAAAGTAATACTAAAACAACTCTAGTTATAACAGCAGTAGTTACAGCTTCATTTTGAAACTGCACTAATAAATATATTACATTCTTAAAAATGTATAGCCTCATTACATTTATGCTATGTACAATTAAACAATGCTAAACTATTTCACAAAATTACTGCCTATAGATTGGTTTTTTTAATAATTTGTTTAGATATACTTTCATGCATGACCCTTACAGTCAAATCAAATTCTATTTTTCTTGGAAAAAAATACAACCAACTATATAATTTTTGAAATACTGCAAATGCATAAAGTTTTTACAATCTGGTTACAATTTCAGATTTACATACACATACAAAAAAACAAACACACTATTGAGAGCACCATCTCACTCAAATAAAAACAAATATTTACAATAAAGCAGCTTTCATGCATGAAAGTGTGCAAACAGATCAAGACAGACTGCATGATATGTAAAAGACATCTCCTATACATTGAAAATAAATTGTACTTATACTTGCTACACCATGCTTATTTCAAGTTACCTAATATTTCATTTAATATCATGTAATATAGTAGATACAAAACTTTAATACTTTTATGTGTTACTTGCAACTAAATCCCATACTAAGAAAAAAATGTTTAAACACAAGTAACGTCACAATAAACAACAAACATTCACTTCATTCATCAACATGCAAACATCCATATTGCTAATAATTATAACATCATACAAAATAAACTGTTAATCTTAGTTAAATTTTAAATATTAACACAGTGAACCACTTCAACAATTATTGCTTCAAATTGTAAATGTCCGTTAATGTGGTGTGCTGCATATGAAAACAGATCAACCATAGAAGCACTGCACAACCTTTTTGCATGGATTGCTGATTTTAGCAACATGAAAAGTTTTAATACTACGACCAAAAGCCAAACTCTACGTAAGATAGCAAGAAAACCTTCATGCCAATTAAACTATACTGTATGGTGATTGTACCCAAATAAACAAAACTGCAAACATTTATTCGTTGCTTTTATAAAAGTTTGGCTTATATTATTTGAAAATGTTGATTATAACAAATTCCATAAAATAGTTTAATTAAAATGCAGCGTACAAAATGAAGAGAGCAAACGTAGTAGGAGGAAGTAAATGCAAAATTAGGAATGATGGATGCATCACCGAGACAGGACGTGAGCCAGTGCTGGCATAAGCTCTGCTTGTAAGGGGCCGTAGTCCACCAGCTCTCCATCCACTGTAATGTGGCCTGTGCTGCTTCCCTCCTCTGGCTCCAGCCGGAATGCAGTCACTGGGATCATCTCCACGTGGTCACATTGCAGGTGTGAGCCAGATGACAGTCCCAACAAGAACTACAACATGCATTCATATTCCAAATAAAGGTAAAATGGTTATGTAATAAATTAACAGTAAAACTGAAATTATATAAAAAGTACTAAAAAAATACATAAATCAACCTTTATATTCCTTGCATATTAATGTTACGCTTAAGGTTTATTCTAATCAGGATGGGTAGCTCAATGCTTTTGGTTTGCCAACTAAAATTTTACGCCACCAGGTAGCACTGATGTTGCATGTGTACCACAGTAACTTACATATACCAAGTACTCTCACCCCGTTCTTCGTTTATGGAACGAACATAGTTATTCAGCAGGCAGCTTTGCTGTGTTGGAGGTATAATGCCAAACAAAGCATAAAAGTTCCAATAAGCTTTCTTGATTTAAAAATAATTTGCACAAACATTGTTGCAAGCATACATTTCCATCAGACAATAAGCATACCTCCCAATTTTATTTTAATTATTGAATACATTCCCCTTTCTATTAATATAAACAAATAATTGAAATGTTGTATGTTGATACTGAATATTATGTTCTATTATTGTAAATGTTGGTCATTTTTAGTTTCTGTTGTAAAACTAATACCTAACCATTTTCAAAATCTTTTTNGTTCTATTATTGTAAATGTTGGTCATTTTTAGTTTCTGTTGTAAAACTAATACCTAACCATTTTCAAAATCTTTTTATACTTACTGTGATTACTCCCTCCCACAAGTAAACATAATATATTGTGAACTCCAAAGAACAATTGAAGAANTTTTTATACTTACTGTGATTACTCCCTCCCACAAGTAAACATAATATATTGTGAACTCCAAAGAACAATTGAAGAAAAAAACACATACAATACATAAATAAATAATATTATTTTCTATTTATATTACTTTGATATTTACACCAAGAGAATTTTTAATAATAATATATTTTCTATAAACCATTCCAGTCTCACTACTTACGTTTTTGTTCAAATAACCTAACATATCATTAAATAAATTTATATTCAAAATATTGTAATTAGTTAGAATTTTTAATGAAGTAATTATAATGATATTAATTGGTTATTGTACTAAAGCAAGCATCAATCTTAACCTATAAGCTTGGCCACGTGCAGGTCCTCAACTGCCAAGTAATCGTTATTTTTAAATAAATGTAAGAGTTAAATTTATTTTCCATATTTATTTCACACAGAGACCAATAATATCATAACCAAACTCCTATAATATCACATATTTCAGTTAGTTCATTACGTTTCATAAAAATGTAGCAACAATATCATTCACTGTTCCAAAAAGTTTTATGGAAGATTTTCATACGTAACATGCCAATTTAAGTGTTTACTTAAATTTATATCACACTTAACCTTTAAACTCTTCCTGCATCATTTGATGACCACTAAACCAATAAGACCAGAAATAGTTAAACATTTTGACTACTACTTTACACACATTTTTTTCACTTCTAGCTATTTTTTGTGGTACAAATAAGAGATTGAAATTATTATGTTTATGAAACAGGATTTTTGGTTGCAAACATTATACAGTGATATTGTGAAACACAATGCAACTCTTGCTAAACTACCAGAAGATAAAGAAATTATTAAAATAAAATGCCATCATTGCATCAAAATGGGTTTGGATTCATTTTATTCATGTAGATGTAATTTAATTTTTCGTGAGAAGTACAATGCATTTGAATTTTGCACCAAACCACTTTAAGTTTTGGTCATTGTATATACAAAAAAACCTACATTTTTACTGCAATAATTCCACATGTAATTACGTCTCTCTTCGGTACTACTTACTCCCGACCACTTTAATCAGGCTTCTAAGGCTCAAAAGAAGGATTATTGACTTTTGAAATGTGTATTTCTTCCATATAAATGTATTGGAGCAAGTGATGTCACACTAACAAAATGGCCAGGTGTGAGTATTTGGCATATTTAGGTTACTCTAACGTGTACGGGATGTTTCCATTTCGTATGCAAGTACATAAATGAGATAACTGCAATTTTCATAAAATAAATGATGTGTAAAATTTTCCAAGTTGTATTGTGTTGGACCCTACGTAAAGAATAAACTTTGTTCTTAGCACTAGAGTGGAAATTATAATGAAATAAGTTCACATGATGTTAAATATTGTCATAAATTGGAATTAGTCAAACCTTAGGTTTACACAATATCACAACTGATTAAAAAAATATAATAGTAAAATGGTTAAAATATCACTTTTAGGGGGGGCTTTCCTGCGCTGTTTCTTTAAGCTACAGAAGAAAAGTACAAAGCATCTGTTGATGACAGCAATATTTTATTCGCACTTAAATTCATAATGTTTTCTCATTGCTTGCTAAAGAATGCCCAATGCCAATCAGTTGCATTTTTACCATTTGTTCTTGTAAACACCATTGGAGGGTGTGAATAATAGTTATGGAATAAAGTTAATGCTTAAAATTTTGGCTGGGGCAAATATATATCACAATTTGATCCAAAACACATAACTTTTCACAAAAATACATAGAATTTCTCCATTTATCTCCAGCTTAAAAGCAACCTCTTTGGAACACCAGCACATCTTAAGGTGGAAATTTTCTCTATGCCAAACTCTCCCATAAGAGTTCTCAACTTGAGTAGAATTAACCTTAGTTATACTTGGGGGAATCTTCCCTTACCATATTGGACTCTTGGCAATTCTAACTTGTTTAAGGGGTAAAAAAAAACACCAGAAGTACTAATATAGCCAACTAGCTATTGACCTTACACAGCAGCAGACATAATGGCTGAACTTCAAACTCTTATTTACATCACAATTTAACAGTCTGAAAATATTTAGTACAAACAATTCAAAACACATCTGGCATTTTTACAAAAACAATGTATTTTTTTTTAACTGCTCATTTACTGGGAGGGATGACATTCTACATGCCCCTGGTGTACACCTCAGCATCATATGTAGTAGTATGCTGTATTTTTCTCGCTTATAGAAACCATAAAATTTTCTGGGTCCCTTAAAAATAAGTTCCAGCAGGGTTCAACTGTTAGGTAGAAAGTGTACATACTTGTAGCATCTGTCCTCGTGTGATGCCAGCCCTGATGATGAGAAGCCAGATAATGCCATCAGCCAACCTTGAGCTAGGTGCAAACAAGGAGTCGTCGCTAAGGTGAGACTGGTACGAGGCATGCACCATCACAAACTCCCCTGAAAACCACATTCAAAATAACTCTCACTCGGTGGAGTGGAGAGATTTGGGCAGCTCTTAACATTGTGATCTTGAGGGCCGATGAGGTGAGCATGGAGCAGTGCCGGAATACAAAAATCTGGGAGCTACCCCGCCAGAAATCGAACCCAGTTTGCCTATGCGGGAGGCAAGTAATCTAACGACTACATCACTGCGGCCCCAACTTTCACTCAGACTATCAGATCAAACAAGTATGTGGTTCAAGATAGAAATAAAAATCACAGTACGATTATGAATATCCTATACCGCAATTACCCATTCAAGGAGATTTTATTGATACACAATAGAGTGAAAATAATACTGAGAATGAACTACAATCGACAGTGCTATAACAGCTAATGATGGCAAGGTAAATTATCACTAAGTATAATAAATTATTACTACAGCTGCATTTAAATATTAATTACTATAGTTATTTCTTGAAGTTTTAATTTGTGAACTTTCTGTTAGAGAGTTTTTCCAGACTCATTCCCAGATGGGATGCTTGGTCCGGTATATGAAGCAGCTCAATGTAAATCAGTCTGGGCTCAAGAGAGTTGGTTCAATTTATAAGGCTGCCTGTTGTAATTTAAGAACGATACAAAGACAAGTATATTAAGTTTATTAGCATTGGCATGGAAGAAAAAAGCTATCAGATTTTTAGTAGGGCTGTGCCGATACCAAATTTTGCATACACACTACAGATATTGGTTACACAGATACTCCAGATACCAGTACCAATAGTTTATTTAAGTAGTCTTTATTTTCATTTATTTTCAGACCTATACACAAGAAACCGTTCCTGCACTTATTTAGTTAATAAAAAAAAGAAATTTTAATAATTGCTTTCTGTCCTAAATGTACAGAAGTCACATTTTACAACCAGTCAATTGCCACAAAGTATTTTAAATCAAAAATTACAATTAATATACCTAGAAATTTAAATCTTAAAATGTATCTACAAATAACCTACGAATAATTTAAAATAGGCCTAGTTTATACAAGTGGTATTTATTTTCTGACCTATACACAAGAAACAATGTCTGACTTTATTTAGCTTATAAAAAAATTTAAGTGGTTGCGGTCTACCCTAAACATGTAAAAGTCACTATCCTAAAGGGCAGCATATCGGAACAAATCATTTTCTCAATGAGTGCAGTGATTTGTAGTGCTCTATTTGTAGATGCCAGAGGTGTATGTTTTTCAAACATGCTGTCGATTGTGTGGAAAGTCGGTTTGCATATGATGGTTGTTTAGACAGTTGTTGAGGTTAACAGTGCATATGCGGCACTGCTTGTTGTGGCAGATTAGGGTAAATGTAAATACGCAGCAGTATCTGTGTTATCTGGATCATTCGAACTTACTTGACAGTCTGATGATTTTGGATCAGAAACAAGTTTAAGGTTAAACATTTTAACCTCTCAGCAGTGGACGGCATTTAGGTGTTTCTTAAATTTTGACGTGGTGAAATTCCTTTTATCTGCTCCGCCGCGTGAGATTTTAGCATTGCAGAACATGCGTACGGCTTTAATCATCGTGCGGATTCACAATAAAATAACTCCACGTATCACTTATTNTCACAATAAAATAACTCCACGTATCACTTATTTTGGTGTCCATTGTCAAAACGCTAAATAAATTGCATTAAAACTGAGATGTAGAAGATTTTCAGCTCAGTTTTTTTTACGTAAAAAATGAATTCTTACGGTAATTAACAAAGCAAACAACAGCAACGACTCTGTGCACGCTTCTGATGCTGTGCTCAATGAGACAGTTTGTTTACAGTTTGCTAGGAAATAAAGTATTATTTATTCTCTAAACAATATTTTGGTAAGTATGCAATTTCTAGTTAAAATTATTCCTCAGAATTGCAGATAACTGGGGCTATCTTTATTTTGTTTTAGGAAGAATTGAGGGGGCAGGGGGGGTAGATAGGACGTTGTATGGAAATAACTTTCAAATTATAACGATCCAGAAAGAATAAAACACAATAAATATAAATATGTTGCCGTTTCTACAGATGCAAGTAATACACAAACTTGGTAGGTAAAGAATTTTAGCAAAGTTAACCTCACACTTGTATTTTTTAAACCACACGTTATTCTTATGCTACAAAACAAAAAAATGATAGCACTTTGTTATTNGAATTGAGGGGGCAGGGGGGGTAGATAGGACGTTGTATGGAAATAACTTTCAAATTATAACGATCCAGAAAGAATAATAAAACACAATAAATATAAATATGTTGCCGTTTCTACAGATGCAAGTAATACACAAACTTGGTAGGTAAAGAATTTTAGCAAAGTTAACCTCACACTTGTATTTTTTAAACCACACGTTATTCTTATGCTACAAAACAAAAAAATGATAGGACTTTGTTATGTTTTTTAGGCCACTTACATTTTGAACACTCTAATAATGGTTTTGATAAACATTGCTTATAAAAAACACATACTTACCGTTTGTAATCCCAAATCGCATCTCTCGATACAAAAAATTTTATTTGCAGAATTATTCATGTTTCCTGAAACCAATACACTTTACCTTGGGAACTTGAATTTTGCAGTGAACTAACTTCACTTCAGTTGGATCAAGTATTGAGTGAAGATATACTGAGAGTGGACTTCCCCAGGTTAAATTTTCTAATCACTCCAGTAGGTAAGAATCTGTAGTTCTCTGCATGAACACCACGCAGCACTAGTCCATTTTCATGGCGACTGCGTGGAGAAGTCGGCAGCATTGCCACTGTGACATCTACCCTCTCTCTAACGTTTTCGGACCTGTGCAAGGTCTCTACACCCACGAAGCTGGGACAGACAAAATGGCGGACACCCGAGTAACTACCTCAAGCCATATACGTCAGTTTACGAAAATATTGCAGGTTCTGTAAAGCGTATNATGGCGGACACCCGAGTAACTACCTCAAGCCATATACGTCAGTTTACGAAAATATTGCAGGTTCTGTAAAGCGTATTTATGTAGAAAATGAAACTTAATGTATGCGTAACAGGAAATGTTTCAAATTACTTACACAGTTATAATAAAACAATAAGTACAACTTAAAAAATATGTGATAACTGTGGATTTTTGTCGTTTATATATGCTATTACATTATTTCTCTATAAGCTGTGTGTAGCTCAGTGGGTTGGTGCGCAGGTCTGCGCCATGTGTTGTTAGGTTTTAGAGTTCAAATCTCCATCGTGTAATAAAATATTTTTAGTTATTTTTATCAGATACACTATTGCTGTTTATAACTTATGTTATTGTTAGAAAAGTTTATTTCCAGAATACCTTTGTTTAAAACCAATAATACGCAAATAACAGCATAATGCAATCGACTGGCTGTGGTTGTTTGCTAATCAAATCAATTTGTTTTTAAAGTAGATCATTTGAGCTGTGTAGCGCGATTAATGTTAAGAGACACACAAAAGTCCTAATTGCAATATTGTGATAGTTTTGCCTTCTTTTGGCCTTCTAACTGAAAAAGCTTGTTTAGTTATGGAAAGAATAAGAGTGATTATTATGCTCATTAAAGATACATATGTATTTAAATTTCAAATAATGTGCTAATACTACTTAATGTAATGTAATTGTTGTTTTAGTCATTTGTGTATTATGTATGTTATGGATGTATGTATACAATTGGCAACCTAATTTGTGCTGACTATATTAGTATGAAAAAATTAAAGATCAATGAAAATGAAGTCGTGGAACAAATTGGCATTTTCACTGACACTTTTACTTTACTAACAAAGTATTGATATTAATTCTAAATTACTANGTCGTGGAACAAATTGGCATTTTCACTGACACTTTTACTTTACTAACAAAGTATTGATATTAATTCTAAATTACTATATTGTATTTATTGATTTCTTAAAGATTTAAACTTCAGTAAGAAAATATAGAAAATTTTTAAGTAGTTCTTTAGCCACTTACCTTATCATGCATAATAAATGTAACATTTTAAATATCAAATAATTTTACAATTTAGATGTCTCTGTAGTGCAGGATACGGTACATTAGCTACCTGATGTAGCATTTCTAAACATGTTTTCTTTTGAAAAGCTTAAATCAGTAAGAAACTGAAGGCTCCAAAAAATGGTGAGAGAGCCTTAATTTTGAAGAAAATATAATAGGTAAAGCATCACAGAACTCTGAATGAATTAAACTTACCTGAAATAGTAACCCAGTGATCTGGTAAGGGCTGCATGAGCGATGGTAACTGGGATGGTGGGCCATGCATTTGCACACTGCAGTTAGGCCGGCGTGGCTGAATGGCGTCACCGACAGTGAGGTGGCTTGGGGAGGCACTGTCAACAAGGGATCGATACGTTGAACCGGCCAGCGAGTAATATGCACTGTGGCGGGAGTTGGCTGAATAGTAGCTGTCTAGTCTCTGACGAGGATTGTTGTTCATCAGGTCGCCACTCTCCAGATCCACATCATCTGCAAACTGACAGTAAACTGTATTGATACAAGTGTCTACTTATCTCCTTCAGACAATTTAACCAGTTGGTATAGGAATTATACCAAACTCTGTAGAATTTCCTGAGGAAATTCATTGTTTGTATATTTAAATGTTCTGACAAAACATGCAACTCATGTCATCTTCAAGTAAAACTTCATACCAAGCATGATGCAATGCTTTGTGAAAACACTAAGTTACACAGAAGTGCCCAAAAGTCATGGGATTAGGAGCTTAGTATCATGTAGGACACCTTTTATCTTGGTAAAGTGNGTTACACAGAAGTGCCCAAAAGTCATGGGATTAGGAGCTTAGTATCATGTAGGACACCTTTTATCTTGGTAAAGTGCTGCACATTAAAGTGGTATCAATTACACTTGTAGAATGAAGACCTCTGGTGAGATCAAGACCATCTGGATAGCTTCCCACAGTTTCCTTACATTTTTAAGAGAAAGATTTTGTATGTACATGTACTGCTCTAGAACATTTCTAAGTTGAGTTTATGCCAAGTGAACATGGTAAACACGCCAGTAGTTGGAACTCTCCAGAATGCTACTCAAACCATTTCTGAACATGGGTCTTATGGCACTGTGCATTATCCTGTTGGAATATTCCATCATAGTGGTAGTACAGAAAGGCTGCAAAATAGCCATGTGATGCACACCCCAAGTCAGCATGGCGTTCTTGTTGGCAACTGGAGTCCATGGTCTCACTGGACTTGTGCCAGACCCAATTATCAGCTCAAAGCAACTAAATATTTACTCATCAGACCACACCACCTGTTGCAAATCCTACGGAGCCCAATTAGAAATGTCGTGAGTTTATGTGAGGCATTATGCTTGGCGTCACTGTATTGACAAATATAACTTTTTCTCCATATCCCATGCAAACAAGCTAAAACAAGCTGCAACAATGTGCTAGGTATGTGTCTAGCATCTTTTACATTGAACGTGGATATGATTTCAGGCAGTGTGGCTTCACTGTCACCATCAGCAATTCTTGCCACATTTTGCTAATCATGATCAATGAGCACTCACAGTCAGCCACTGCACTGTCAACTGTGGGTCATAATGCCTTCCATATGGTATTCCCAGTACATAAGTTACACAGTGGATCAAATAATGTCCATCTCACAATTTCAGAAAGATGTTCCGTCTATCTAGCATCCACTAGCATGTCCCATTCAAACNATCAAATAATGTCCATCTCACAATTTCAGAAAGATGTTCCGTCTATCTAGCATCCACTAGCATGTCCCATTCAAACGGTTATAATTTATATTGCCTTAGCATTAACAGCCTAGACAGTGTTGAAAACAACTGATTACCTGTCAAATTGCAACTGATATAGTACTGGGCATTTTCATGAAATGGAAGTGCTACCCACCATTATTACCTTTACATAGCGCTACCCCATGAGTTTTGGCACTGCAGTATATAATTTTACACAGACACTAGGTGTACCATCTTGAAAATTATTTTCACCCAACAGAGTGCATGCATCCATACATACATACATACATACATACATACATACGTGCGTCTGTTAACTAGATCCACTAAAAACTGTTTTCTCATACCTGGCTAGAAGTTTCTAGAGTGAGAGAGTCAGTCGCTTGGACCTCCACCTCATCTCTACCTTGTGGATGACGACTAATTGAATCATGGAAGCTGATGCTGCTGTGAANAGTGAGAGAGTCAGTCGCTTGGACCTCCACCTCATCTCTACCTTGTGGATGACGACTAATTGAATCATGGAAGCTGATGCTGCTGTGAATTGGTGTGAAAGATGACTCGTGGAATATCTGCTTTGCTTTGCTGTCTGACTCCACCATCTGACTTGTGCTTCGCTTCAGGTTACCATTTGACTTTACTCCCCCTGCATGATCCTGCATCCTATAGCCATCCAGTGGCAGAAAGCACAGCTTTCCACGGTAAGTTCGTAAGCCTGCAAAGAAGCCATGTAAGGCTTATGGTTATTTCTCTATAAAGAAGTCTTGCATCTGTAATTATTAATAATTTATTAAGCTATTCAAAATACAACTCAGAAAAATTCCATAAATATTGGAGATTCACAATTACTTTTGGTTTAAAGGCAGGTAAACTATATACCTTGTTTAATTTCAAACTTCAAAAACAGGAAAACTACCCCCCAATGCATCCACACATGTCCGCACACATTTTACTGGACTAAGAAAAAATTCTGCAAAATGCAGGAGAAGATAGTGGAANATGCATCCACACATGTCCGCACACATTTTACTGGACTAAGAAAAAATTCTGCAAAATGCAGGAGAAGATAGTGGAATGCAACCTTTTACTGTACTGGGGTTAATATCAACGCTATATTTTTGAATGCTGAGTTGAGTTGAGAGATTTGGGCAGCTCTTAACGAGGTCTTGAGAGCTGAATCAAATATGAATTATGAATGTAAGCAAGTGTTGATCATTTCAGATTTTGACTGATACANATGCATCCACACATGTCCGCACACATTTTACTGGACTAAGAAAAAATTCTGCAAAATGCAGGAGAAGATAGTGGAAAGCAACCTTTTACTGTACTGGGGTTAATATCAACGCTATATTTTTGAATGCTGAGTTGAGTTGAGAGATTTGGGCAGCTCTTAACAAGGTCTTGAGAGCTGAATCAAATATGAATTATGAATGTAAGCAAGTGTTGATCATTTCAGATTTTGACTGATACATATAATAAAAATCTGTATGCATGTAGGTATCCATAATGTATGTAAGAATTCAAAAGTAGATAATTGTAAAAGGTGCACCTAATCCATCATCATTTAGCATAAACCAGAGTTAGGACTTTGAAAATTGCCAGTTAAAATGTTTAAAATCGCAATAAGCTCTTAAAAAGTGTGTTGGAAGCTTCAGAGTACTGTAGATGATGGACCATCAGCTCTCAGGACAGAGTATATCGTTGGTTTGGTCGGATAAATCATAGTGGTCAGATCTGGTTTCACCAAAGNCCATCAGCTCTCAGGACAGAGTATATCGTTGGTTTGGTCGGATAAATCATAGTGGTCAGATCTGGTTTCACCAAAGTTGTCTGGCTGTTCTATCCATTGAAAAATGAGGCAAGCAAATATATTTCTCCCTTCTGAATTGACCCTGATTCTTAGTTGGTGGAATATAACAATCCAGTTCGCTAAGATGTATTTTTAATCAGGTTTCGTTGGGTAGCTGCACGTTTGGTGTCTTGTCTAGTGGCATTGTGAATGGAAGTACCAGAATGACATTCCTGGCATTTGGTGCATCCAAGTACTATGGGGTTTTAGTCATACTGTTAAATATGATTAACTTCATTGGTTGCATAGGTCTGCTGCAGTGTATCAGCTTTCAAGGATGGTCTTTCTCAAGGCCCCTAGCTGATTCAAGGAGTTATGGTACTCTATGTATCTTGGCTTAAGAGTCCTCAAAGTTAAGGAATTGTGGATGGTAGCACCTTTAAAAATGAGCAGTGTGCTTTCAGCCAATTGTAACGTTCGGCGTGCAGTTACTGCCGATGTTACGTTGCCACGGCCAGCTCAAAGGTGGAACACGAGACTCAGTAAAATGGACGCCGATTAATTAAGAAATAAGTTCAAGTTCTAGAGTAGTTGTTATATATTTTTATTTACTATTGAAGTTTCACAGTTCACAGCCGAAGTTCCGAATATGCAGAGTACGAACGTTCACAGATAACCATACAAGTGCAGAACAGCGCCACCGTTGTTTACAGATTATTCATGTCTCAAAACTTGCATCGCAGGAAATATGAAATGCATCAACCTCCCACACCGGCGGAGAAATAAAATAACAAAGTCTAGTTGCCGATGTGGGGGTTATCGTCCCGCCCGAAGCGGCCTAGGAGAGCATTCTTGAGTGGAGACTGACCTGAAGCACTGTTCGACCTGAAGTGACTGAAGGGCGACAGGCACACGCGCCTTTGTGCTGCCTCTCACCCCCCTCTCCTAAGGGCCTGGCGAGCCATGCACGCTCTGCACACGTTATTGACACTGCTCCGCACGTTATCGAAACTGCGTTGTAGGAACTAAAACTGTCAACACCGTCAATATACAGATAAACGATATTCTCGTACAACAAAACTTGTTGACGCATTCTGGAAAAAGCTAAATAATACTGACGCTTAACAAAAACTGAAAACTAAGGCGTTTGAAACGAAACAGTAAACAGACGCCTGATAAATGTAAAACAGCGGACGTCTGCCGGATAAACAAACTATCACGGGAAACGAGCCACCACGGCTTTAAACTTCAAACCCGATAAAAATATTACGAAGCTTAGCAAAGCTTAAGAAAAACGAACGAAATTGAAACACGTGTCCCGAAAATTAAGAATACTGCGTCATTACACAATGACTGTTCTGAACATACTCTTCAGTACAGCTACACCATTTTCAGACAAACATGGTTGCCTAGTGCACGGGCCCAAAGAATATCCACAAAGTAACACCAACAATGCATAATGTACTGAGTAAAAATATTCTTAAATCCTAGGTTCAGGGTTTAATTTAAGCTTACAAACTATAAAATTATTACATTATTAAAAGGAGACAGACAATGCTAGTACTTTCAGGGTGGTACTCATGAATAGGCATGCACACAAACATCCACAAACAAACAAAGTTAGAAAAACACATTTTCCACATGGATGCATGGTCACAATGTTTTTAGAATGCTGTAAACTAATACATTTTAAGTAATGTTGAAACCAGCTGGACAGCATTTAACACTGTTACATTATCATCTCACAATTATATATGAATACAGTTTTTTTGGCATAACAAAATAAAAATAGCCCATTGTTGAAAGTGAAATTTGTTTTTCTTAGTTTAGACTTGGGGCACTTTAAACCATATCACTATTGTAAACATAATACTCAATTTGTCTGTTATGGTTGTTAATGTTTTTTGGGGTAGATATACATATTTAGCACCCTGAAATTGATGTTATAATAATATATTTTTGTTACCTTGCATGTTTTAGTATATATATATATTTGGTGTAAACATCAATAACAATTTTGTCAGTTTGTTCCAAAAAGATAAAGATGTGATTTTANTGTAAACTAATACATTTTAAGTAATGTTGAAACCAGCTGGACAGCATTTAACACTGTTACATTATCATCTCACAATGATATATGAATACAGTTTTTTTGGCATAACAAAATAAAAATAGCCCATTGTTGAAAGTGAAATTTGTTTTTCTTAGTTTAGACTTGGGGCACTTTAAACCATATCACTATTGTAAACATAATACTCAATTTGTCTGTTATGGTTGTTAATGTTTTTTGCGGTAGATATACATATTTAGCACCCTGAAATTGATGTTATAATAATATATTTTTTTTACCTTGCATGTTTTAGTATATATATATATTTGGTGTAAACATCAATAACAATTTTGTCAGTTTGTTCCAAAAAGATAAAGATGTGATTTTAATAATAGTGACTAAGTAATAGTTTAATATGTTTTAATATGATTTTTACCTGTTTATCAACTACTGCTGGTGGTGACACACTCATTTGAAAGTTAACTATTAATTTTACTGAAGTAATTTCACTTTACATGTTCCCATTTATTTTTTTTTTTTTTTAATTTAAATATTTAAACAGAGAGACAACATTGAAGCTTAGTCCTTGTTACCCAACTAGTTTTTGTTTTTTTTTTTAAAAAAAAGGAGAATCATGCTTATAGCAGAATTTGGTATGCGTGCTTACTTTTCAATGCCTCCTGCAATCAGGGTTGAGATCACCCAGCCTTGTTACCAGGAAGTGGTTCAAAAGATGCAAAAACCATTTGCCAGACATCCATGAATTCTGACACATTTTTGCTACAGTCAATGACTTGTCTGTACCACTCCAAGCAATGTCAGACATTGGTACATACTTCTTAGGTTTTCTCTGCCCNATATAATATCAAAACCAAAAAACCTACAACCTTGATTGACCAATCAAATGAACTGTGGAACCATGAAATTTGTTTACCATACATTCATAAATGTTCAATGTANAACCATGGAACCATGACGTTTCTTTAACATACATTCATAAATGTTCAATGTGACCACCATGAGCGGCCCGAACGACATCTACGCGATAATCAAACTTGTTCCACGCTCTTGTCAGCATGTCCGGTGTTATGGTTTGGATGGCGTTCATAACTCTCAGTTTGAGGTGGTGAGGGGGTAGCGAGCTCACATTCGACACGTCAATGTGAAGGGGATGGTCTGATGTTTCCTTGCCCAGAACGAGATAGACGATGCCTTCATGTCTAAGTTGGTTTTTAGCGATGAAGCGACGTTCCATACAAATGGTAAGGTGAACCGGCACAACGTGCGGATATGGGGTCAGGAGCCTCCACATGAAACCACCGAACACAAGCGCGCTTCCCCCAAAGTGAACGTGTTTTTGCGCTGTATCCAAAGACACTGTTTTCAGCCCTTTCTTTTTTCACAAGCCCACTGTTACTGGAATCCCTTATTTGCACATGCTTAAAGAGTGGTTGTTTTCTAAGTTAGAAGAGGCGGCGGGGGACTTCATTTTCCAGCAGGATGGTGCGCCACCCCATTGGCACCTAGCTGTTCGCGGATACATGAACGAGACGCCGCAACACTGGATTGGTCGAGGAGCAGCTGGTGACTCTTCATCACTGGCCCCCAAGAAGCCCGGATCTTACCCCGTACAATTTTTTTCTATGGGGGTACATAAAGGATCAAGTGTTTCGTCCACCATTGCGGCTATCATTGACGACCTCAAAATGAGAATTATGGATGCCATCCAAACCGTAACCCCGGACATGCTGACAAGAATGTGGAACGAGTTTGATTATCGCGTAGATGTCGTTCGGGCCGCTCATGGTGGTCACATTGAACATTTATGAATGTATGGTAAACAAACTTCACAGTTCCACGGTTCATTTGATTGGTCAATCAAGGTTGTAGGTTGTTTGGCTTTGATATTATAGACCTTCGAAGTTGGGGTATTCTTTTGTACTCAGCCTGTATTATTAAACTCCCTTCATTAAGAACACTGTAAAAACAATTTAGAAGGTACCCAGGCACCTAAAAATATTCATGCTAAAAATAAATATTACAATCAAAATTTTATAGATGAACTTTTTAAAGCTTCATTCCTCAGCTAAGCTTTTGTAAAACTTTTTTCTGCATTACTTTTTATAAAATTATAATTTTAAGCTGAATCTTTATTTTAATTGCCTTTCATGGTAACCTTTATAACAATGTGACGAAATAGAATGTACATTGGGTATAAATTTAATACCTAAACAAAAGCATTGTGGCAAGCTAGGTGATGTGACAAAATACAGTCCAACAATGTTAATGATGTAATGGCAGGACTTGCTGTAGTTGATTAGACAGACATTTTTATAAATAAAAGAAAACACACAACTTAGATTTTCTGCAAATTTAACTGAAGTTTTTTGATTACATATTCAATATAACTATTTTCTGCTGAATAATACACTTAAATAATTAAAAAGATTCATACACACATTGTCAAAACATTTTTTTTNTATAACTATTTTCTGCTGAATAATACACTTAAATAATTAAAAAGATTCATACACACATTGTCAAAACATTTTTTTTTAATTACAACTATGTTTTCATTAAAAACCATTTTCAAGTGCTACAATAAATACAAATTTAGTTTTCAAAAAGTCTATCTCAGTTCACTACTTTAAGAATTTGAGAATAAGTTTTTCNCTACAATAAATACAAATTTAGTTTTCAAAAAGTCTATCTCAGTTCACTACTTTAAGAATTTGAGAATAAGTTTTTCAGAATGCTTGAAGCTCAAATAGCTTACCTATAAGCCTGGCCACACTCCAAACTGTGAACCTCTGGCCACCAATTGCTCTAAGTCTCTCTGATTCAATGTCTATATCAGAGATAAAACCCCATCCAACAGAGAGAAATGAGAACAGAATCTGAAAAGAAACAACTAGCAAAAGAGAGGTAATGANGAGATAAAACCCCATCCAACAGAGAGAAATGAGAACAGAATCTGAAAAGAAACAACTAGCAAAAGAGAGGTAATGAATGACATATGTGATACACAAATACATTCCTAAAAAACTTAATAATGAATAAAATATTTTTTATATACCATAAAGNGAGATAAAACCCCATCCAACAGAGAGAAATGAGAACAGAATCTGAAAAGAAACAACTAGCAAAAGAGAGGTAATGACATATGTGATACACAAATACATTCCTAAAAAACTTAATAATGAATAAAATATTTTTTATATACCATAAAGNTAATGACATATGTGATACACAAATACATTCCTAAAAAACTTAATAATGAATAAAATATTTTTTATATACCATAAAGTTGGTGATGATTGTCCTACATTATTGCTAGGAGTACGGCTAACAAGCATTTGATTATCAGATACAAGTTTAAGATCACTATGATGTTTATGTCCAACTACTAGGGGAAAAAATAAAAAAGATATTCACATGTCATTTGTAACATGTTAAGCAAAGACACAAATTAAACTAACATGAAACAAATAATCACATGTCTTGAACACATAATACAATTAAAATTAAATCTTTAGGCTAACAAGGAACTTCCAGAAGGCCTATTTAAATTAGCAAACTGTATTTACGATATTAATAGTGGTATCATCTTATTTACTTTGTAATGTGAAGTACAAGGCCTATAAGAAGTGTAAGGACATTCTGTCCCAGTTCATGCATCGCAGATGGTATCTGCCCCCTCCCCTGCAGCATGTCATACAAGTGATACATTACGCCGTGCAAGAATGTGAAGGAGCATGTCCAATATTTGTGCCCAAGATATGAGCAGCCTTCAGTGCACTACATCCTGCCAGTTTCCACGGGTGTTCATATGCCACCAAACCTTTGTATCATTTTGTTGTGCTGCCTCAGTGGGTGGTCACTGGAACAGATTCATTCATCAGCAATGGTGCCTACCTAAATTTCCAGCTTGTAGCAAACTGTGGTTTAAAAATTCCCTTGCAGAACCATCCTGGTTATAAGACATAGGGATAATGTATGGTCATCTAAGGTGATTACCACCAGTTCTGAAAAAAGTACTTGTTGGCAATCAGAAGTATTGTTACATGCACCTGGTCACTGCAAAGCTTGTGAGAAATGGAAATCTTAATGAAATGAAATTAATTAATTAATATTCCTAATTTATTAACACTGCCAATAAAAAACCACAAATAGCCATTTTCTGGCAATGTGCTATAATTCACTCAGTTACTATCATTTCTGGAACTAATAAAATTTTATTGAATATCTAATTACAATGAACAATTTAATAAATAATTAGTCTTTTCCAGCAGAAAAATGTGGTCTAATTCCCTTGGTATAATTCCCTAAATTAGTACAGTTGCATCAATGCGTCAGTCTTTCTTGATCTCACACCTCAACTTCAAAACCCAGATCAACCACAAACATTGCAGCACTTGTCCGCAAAAACATTGATGACTCCAAGGAAGTCGCTCCAACTTGCAGATCACTGCTGCAACTCACCAAACCTGTCAGAACATTTGCAAAGCACCGCCGAACACTCATGTGCAAGAACTCTCTTCAATGGGATAAGAGCTGTATTTATACAGCTGCTGATCCTTTCTGGATAGTTCTGCATATATGCATGCCCCAATTCAGCGTCCGGAGATCTCTTGATTGACGGAGGAAATCCCCAAATTTATGAAAGATGTTGGTCGCCACCAAGATAACATTCACAGGCATGTCATATTTCCCCTGCCCGCATGATGTCATCCTAGGATGGGCTTGGGCACTGCAGATGCAAAAAGTTATACAGGCCATCGGCTTGTGACAGCCAGCCAGGAGGGTAGGGGTGGACAGTCAGCCAGGCTGCAACAGTATTCTCCGCACGGTAAACAACCACCCCAATAGAGGAAGGAAGTGGTGTTGCTGAACATTGCCTCTGCCCTGGGAAATACACCGTTTGCCAACATGCGACACGCAGCAGATTATGGATCACCAACAGTCTCACAAAACTTGGAAAGGTCTCGATATGTGTCTTACAACCATACATTCAGAAGCAAAGTATACTTGGTACCAAATAAATTCCCACAGAGAGTGGTTTGCTACAAGTGCATGGTTCTGACCAAACTATGGATGATTTTGGGGGGTAGAGAACAGCAGAAAGCAAGTGGTATGCAAAATACACTATCACACCATCATTACACATGACAAAATCACTTGGTAATCAAACTTCAGAGAGCAGAGATACAGAACCACCATTTCAAAGTAGCCTACTGTTGAACCATTTTGGATGGTAGGAACATGAGCCAGAGTGGTGACTAAAAGTGCTTGGGACATGGGANCCAGAGTGGTGACTAAAAGTGCTTGGGACATGGGAGAGTCGTGATATGCCACTTCCCAAAGCACAAGGATAATCTGTGCTTCAGTGCATCACAAGCAATCAAGCAAGCAAGAGCCAGGTTAGTAGTGTATTATAGGGCATTCGAACACAGGTTCATGACAAGGAATGCAAGAGCAGGAGGTTTTTGAGAAGGAATGCATCCGCAGGAGGTCGGTCATGTTGGCTGCCATGTTGGCAGCCAGTGTCCGCCCTGTTGGCAGCCAGTGTCCGCCATTTTGCTAGCCAGTAAAAAAAATTATAATTTTTTTCTGTACCGAGCGCGAGGGNAGAGTCGTGATATGCCACTTCCCAAAGCACAAGGATAATCTGTGCTTCAGTGCATCACAAGCAATCAAGCAAGCAATCAAGCAAGCAAGAGCCAGGTTAGTAGTGTATTATAGGGCATTCGAACACAGGTTCATGACAAGGAATGCAAGAGCAGGAGGTTTTTGAGAAGGAATGCATCCGCAGGAGGTCGGCCATGTTGGCGGCCATTGTCCGCCATGTTGGCAGCCAGTGTCCGCCATTTTGCTAGCCAGTAAAAAAATCTATAAATTTTTTCTGTACCGAGCGTGAGGGTTTCCTCAGAGTCTTCCATGACCGCCGCCGCCATTTTGCCAGTCAGTAAAAAAGTTATGTAAAAAAATTTCCCCTGCGCCGGGGTGGGGTGGCTAGCCAGTGTGTGTCATGGCCGCCGCCAGTGTGCAATGGCCGCCATTTTGCTAGCCAGTAAAAAAGTTATGTAAAAAATTTATAAATTTTTTTTCTGCGCTGCCACGGCTAGCCAGTGTGCGTCATGGTCTCCAGTGCAATGGCCGCCATTTTTTCATACAGTAAAAAAAGTTATGTAAAAAGTTACGCAATTTTTTTCATACGTTGCAGTGTAGCTTGCGCGAGGGCGCGCCCAGCCTCCCCCCTCGTGCAGCGATGCGAAACTCCCCTCGTGCAGCGAGGCGGAACTCCCCTACCGAGCTCGCTACAGGAGG
>NQII01000099.1:1390838-1435301 GCA_002778355.1 Clitarchus hookeri | reverse complement strand
TGTGACGCTGTTCTGTACTTGGATATTTATCTCGGTACGGTTCGTACTCTGAATACCGGTAATTCATCTGTGAACGGTGTCATTCAAAAAATGATAAATAAAGTATAGAACAAACTAACTTCGAACTTGAACTTTATTTCAAAATTAACTANCTGTGACGCTGTTCTGTACTTGGATATTTATCTCGGTACGGTTCGTACTCTGAATACCGGTAATTCATCTGTGAACTGTGTCATTCAAAAAATGATAAATAAAGTATAGAACAAACTAACTTCGAACTTGAACTTTATTTCAAAATTAACTAGTGTTCAATTAACTGAGTCTCGTGTATTCTACCCTGAGCAAGTCGTGGCAAATAAACAGTCGGCAGTGTAAGCGGCTGAACGTTACAAGATGGCGCCTAACCTTTGAGGCGGCATTATGCTAAAATTCTAAATACGAATGTAACGAACGCGCGGCCCGCATCTATTACAATATGGCGCCCAACGGCAAGGCTGCGGTTATATTAAATATGCCTTAACGAGCCGCGGCCCCCGCAATATTACAACATGGCGCCCAATTGTGAGGCAGAAATAATATGAAATATGCCTTAATGAGCCTCGGCACGCATCTATTACAACATGGCGCCCACCTGTGCGGCTGCATTATTCTAAATATTAGCTTAACGAGGACACGGGCGGCAATATTACAAAGTTGAGGTGAAATGTTTTTTAATTTAAGGCATTGTGACAAGTGGTGGCAGCGGTGGGATGTTATTATGGACACAGTCTGTATTGCAAAAAATTAAATTTGTGTTGCAAAAATTTGGCGGTATTCTGAAGTCGCTAAGTTGAAAATTGGAGTTTTTAGCGTGCACTTATCCTTTGTGGCCTTGTTGCTTGCAGCCATTAAATTGAGCAGTTCGGAAAAAAATATTTGTCGCTGTAGAAGTATCATGAGAGATGGAGGAGCTGAATGAACCTGTTTAAATGGTCTCAGATAGCAGTCAGTTAAGAGGTGACACAGAAGAAGAATGCAATAAAAATCTAGACGAAAGTCAGTACAAATTGGGCCAGTCCAAAAACACAAAGGAAATGGCACAGAAATGCAGAATTGTCTAGGGCATTAACGCGACTACAGATGGTCGAGTGGTTGCAGATTGTAGAATGTTCTGAAAATCACCCTAACCAAGATGTATAATAATACATAGAAAATATTGAAAACATAGCAGACATGATTAGCTGGGGAGATAGTGAGAAGTTAATGTATTGCAAAATTAAGCTTAAGGGACAAGTGTTGAAGAAGTTTTGTGCACAACAGCATATGAAATATTGCAGAAATTGGCAGGAATTAAAAAATTGCCTCTATAAGAATTTCCAGCAGCACAAAAGTAGCATAAGCAGTTTCGACAAATTCTTTAATTATGCACTGAAAAACAATGAAAGTGTTAGGCAATAATATGAAGCTAGATTACGTCTTGCTGTTAACGGTACAATAGCGAATGGCCCTTCTAAGGAAACTGCAGTCCGAGCTAAAGTGCTGGAGGAAAAAGGTCATTGCTGTATTTCTTAAAAGAATTAAGATAGGAATAAAGCATTTTGTTTTGTTCTGTTCATCTAGGAACTTTGAGAAGGCCATACTGTTTGCGCAAGAGGAGTAAAACAATGAGTTGTTGGCAGGCATAAAGAACTTTGCACATACTGTAGAAAATAGAGCAGAGGTGACACATTATGTGCAGACACTAATAACTGTTACAGCAGGGAATAAAACTGCAAACAGTGTAACGGACATACGTTTCCCGGTTATAGGGTTATGCGTATAACAAGTTAGGGCATTTTGCGCACAATTACAGGTCACGAAAATGCAGTTAAGTGCAGCAAAGCTAGCCATAGCGAACAGTTCTGTATAAGTAAAATGGGATGCGAGAAGCGTGAGAGGAATGGCCACTGTACTGAAGCTGATAAGGTCTTGTGTAATTTCTGTAAAAATTAGGACATGGAGAAGAAAAAATGTTTAAAAAACAATGGTTTAAATGCAGAAAACCTACAGGATTTGCAGTCCACTGAAACGCCATTAAGGTAGATAGATGGACGGGCTTAGGTAAAGCTTCACAAATCAACAAAAAGTAGATTAGAATTGGTTGGGAAATTGGTAGTTCATTTTGAAATTGGGGATGAAATTTATTTGCACGAGTTTATAATTTGTTCAGATAGAATGTCTTTTAATGCTGACGGGCTTGTCGGGCTCGACTTTTTGAATCACTATAAATGTAAAATTTCTATGGCGAATAAAACTTTAGAGATGGGGAAGTCAGTTATTTTTTTGAGAGAGCATTGCGTTAAGGGGACTACAGGTGTTATTTTGAAAGAGGAGACATGTTAATTAGCAGTCAAAAGAGAACTATTGGAAGTTTGTTCAAGCAAGGCCAGGAAACTACAGTGGGGACGTTAAGAGTGTAGCTACACAAACGGAAGAGAAAACTGTGCCAGAAATTAGGCCACAGATGGAGCAGGCCTCATGCAACCAAATGATTAGCGCCATGACAGTGTCAACTGCGTGTTTTATCAATGATGACAAAGGGATTAGGCAGGTGGCAGTCATCGGCCATGATAAACAAGTGTTCAAAGGGGATTATACCAACACAGGGTTTAGAGACCAGGACAGGAGACGACAACCAGACTAGGGCTCGGAAAAATGACATGTTGCAGAGTTCCTGCCATGTAGTAAACAATAGAATACTTTGTTCAGAATGCAGGAACAAAACTCCGACTTCCAATGGCAAGGAGCTGGGGTGGACGGCCAAGCAAGCAGAATGGTAAGATCAACCTCATAATTCATTCATGCAGTCTCAACCAACCACTACCAGGAATGCACAGAAATGTGTTGCAAAAATTTTGCAGACCAATGCCACAAAAATTTGCAATGATACTCCCAATAGAAATATGCCTACCCGCAGAACTGCAACCCTGAACTCATGGTGTATCCCCTACCTGTGCCAAGGGAAAACGTAGCGCGGAGTACATTAGAAGGAAGGACTAGGAACAGGTGGACGCCTGCCTATGAGAGACTGTCCAGAACCAGAAATTATTGTTGTAAATAACTTGCAAGTGCTATTATGTGTCTTTTGAGTGCCATGTTTTTTTTCTATAAGTGTAGGTGACCCGTGCGTAATTTTAGTAGGTAAGTGTGTATGTAGTAGTGTAACTCACGTTAGATAAGGTTAAATAACAAATCCCGGGGACATAAGGTTCGGAAGGCCTTATGTCTATTACCCAGAGTCGAACCTGTCACACGTAAAGTGCACCTGCCCTGCCACCCATACGAGGCTACAGAGCAAGCCACTTACACCGCCTTCAGTGGCAGAGCATGTAGAAAGATAAATTCACCACATCCCATGTGAGTTTGGGGTTGTAAATACCCTACTTACCGCCCAGTGCTTAAAAGTTACATGAACGCCTGACAAATGAACTTTTAAGGTTCAAACTGTAAACCTCTGTGTACGCAACCACAGCCCTCAGCTGTTTCTTGTGAGCGTTACACATTTTCACTTTCCTTGAAGGACCGCGGACACTCGCCCAAAACCTCCGTTACTGCCTCCCCATACAACACACCATCCCAGGAGGCAGAAGCCATAAGCGCGCCACCTGCCAAGTGACCCAAGCGGAGGAGAGAGTGGGACAGAACAACCAGTATACCTGCATGCGCCAGCACCGCGCACAAGGCACACAGAAGAGCAGCAGAGTCAGAAGGAAAAACTATCCACATTAAGGTGACAGTCCGACATCACCTGCCCACAAGAATTGACTTGGTGATTCTCAGTCGCAACAGAGGGAGATGGTTGTTGGTGGAGGGGGGAGATTGATGCGTGACCCATATCTAGACTACTACTTTTTTTGCTGCAACTATGCATCATCATATGCGCACCACGTGCCTACAAGTGATGCAACCCTGAAAGGCAGCAACCCAAGCCATCATTGCATCTCCTATAATAAGGTGGATGCCTGGAGACCTTAATGCACCCGCAGGAAGAGTATATTAAATCGCCCCCACCCCTTAAATAAAACCCCGTGAAATGGGAACATACATGTAAACCACACCAGAGAAACCTGTGCCTGAGCTCGCGCAGACGATGCAACCTCGCATAGCAGGAAAGCCTGCCTCCCTGCCGCCCCAAGAGAAGGCAGCAGAGTTCGGCTGAGTCTACAGAGGGAGGAGCTACACCCGCCACCTCCAAGCACCGGTGAATATATGCCCCTGCATCACCGCAGAACGTCAGTTCACGTCGGGAGTTCACATCAGCAGCTCGCCTTCACACAAGTTGTGCAAAGGCTCTCTGCTCTGTTTGATCTCTACCGCTCTCCTCACAGGAGACCAACAGTTGATCTTCAGCTACCAATGTCGGACTTCTTCCTGCACACGCTGCAGCCCCAAAAGAGTTATCTCCTACTTAATACTTGATATTGCCATCAACACCCACACCCCATACTTCCCCAAGTTCCTTCAGGACACCTACTTAGCTTCAGTTGGGGTTTAGTTGTTTTTACGGCTACCTAGTTGTTGCTCTGTGCTATTTTGCTAACCCTTCATGGCAGGCTCTTCAAGACGACAGGCACCTTCACCTGCTCTGATTACATTCAGAGATTTAATCTGCGCATGATATTAGTAGGAGAGTACGGGTCACCATGTCTTCTTCTGGAGAGAATAAAACATGTTTCCAGTTTAACCGCCAGGCCTGTCCCCTCCTAAAAAGGACTCTACGAATGTCACAAGACACAACTCCTTAGATGGCCACTCATACTGTGGACCAGGCATGTAAAGGTACCTGGTGCACACGTACGGTAAAGCCACCGCCATTAGCAAGACACACAACGAAGAGGCTAGATTCCCCTTGTCAGCTAACCTACTAAATCCACAGCGTAGAAATTTGCTGGAGGGTGTACCAGGCCTGGCAAGGAAGGATTTACCCCTTCCGAATCACACTCTAGCTAGGGTTTTTGTTGGTTGCTACCCCGTTGCGGATGTGATCCGGAGAACCTAACTCCTTGGTGAATACCGTGTTCACCGACACGAGAGGTAGTAAGTAGAGCAATAGGAAGGCAGCTGCCATCCTCACTAGTAAGCAAGTGTTAATTAAACAACCTGACCTAGCCTTCAGTTTCCTCACAGCCCGGGAACGAGCTCACACCGCTCGCCAACTGGTGAGGCCTCACCTGACAGTTACCACTAGTCATCTGTTTGAACCCCTGGTAAAGCTCCCCGGGGCTGTACACCCAGTCATTGAGATTCTCCGCCTACCATTAGACCTAGTCGTAGAGTGCATCGACGACCTAAATGCAGCTCCACCAACCAGCACTAGTGGTCCGACAGCCTGCCAGCTGCAGCTGAGCAGATCTCTATGCTGAGCCGTCCAGCAGACGCTGTCGCCACCACCCAGCCTGGCCAGGAAGTCCGCCATTGGACCAACGTTGGCGAGCACCCGTCGACAGGCTGTGGGAGGTAAGCCAGCGGCTCTGCCAAGAGCCCACAATTGCAAACCAGCTCTAGCACAGCGACTTCGTTCCAAGCAGGCAGTTTACTCGCCAGACGTTCTATAAGGGCACTATAAAGGATATGCGCCACATCTTACACCCCCTGCCGCATTAGGGTCTGTGAACCCATTTTACCTGTACGCCTGTTCTAGCAAAATCTAAAACACCTTTTATTGAGAAGTTGACGTGTTCCTGTCCCTATATTGTCACGCGTCAATATGGATGTTTTACTTTTATGTGATATTAAAAATATCATTGGCTTCCAATACTACGTTTTATTCGAGATTGTAACATTGATGGTTGTTCTTATTTAAAATTTTTTGCATCTGTTAGATATTTACAAAGTTTTGAAGAGAAAATATCTAAGTGTTAAAATGTTATTGTATTAATGACAAAAATCTCATTTGCTCGAGGGAAATGTAAACACGGGCCGCAACACTGCTGTTTTTGTTAGGTAAAGGCACAGCAATGAAGTCTGCTTTTCCATTAATTTTAAATTGCCCAATTGTCTTTTCTGCATAACTTAGGTACCATTTTGTACAGTATAAGTTATTAAATTAATAAATATTTTACAAATGTAAACAGTATAAAAGTCTTATTTTCTTGGCGGAAATGTGAACACGGGCTATTATCGATTATCGCAGCGGTTTTTGTTAAGCATATGTGCTGCATTGCAGTCTTTTTTTGTTAATTTTAAATCACTCAAAAATCTTTTCTGCATAACTTGGGTATCATTTTACTCAGAATACATTACTCTAATGTATAAATTTCCATTTTATCAATAGAAAAATATGCTGTTTGGATGCAATTTTCACGTATGGGGGAATGANACAACTTGGTCCTACAGATAAATTTTGGGGAACCGTGAGTGTCTGCACCATTGAGGTTTGACTGTAGCTTAGATTCAGCCTGCAATCATTGAGCCTTTTTGAGGCCGTCTCACCGTTTTATTTTTTGCAACCCCCCCTTCCTCCCCCCACCCAATACAAAAATATAAAAAAAGTGTTTTGCAATTTAATCATTTTTGCGGCAAATAATGCCAATGTGATATATCGCCATCCAGCTGCTCTCTCTACCTCGGTTAATTTACAAATAGCCCCTTTGCATGTACAAACTACTGTAAACTACCAGATATGCCTTTCTGATTAGCAGACGTCACTTTTAATCATGAAATACATTATTCTTATGAATGAAAATGTGTTGTCTGACAATTTCATAGAGTTCATAATAATTCCAAGTTTCATATATGCTTACTGTTAAAAAAGTATGTAAATATAGTACCAGAACACAATCAATAAAAAAATACAGTACCGCATCACTTGACTGCTGCCTGGAAACTGATGTAAGCTTTGAACGAGCGTTAACAGCTCCCACATGCATTATTAATAGCAGCGGCACGCGACTAGCAGCAGCTGTTCAATATTTGACTTTGAACTGGTGGCTTCACAGTTAAGCCAAAACCAGATTAGGCCGCCCATGGTAAAACGGGAGTTGACTGAAATATTTATGTTAATGTGCTAGAATGTCATCCAGGGGCACTTGGTATCGTGGTTAACTTATAAAAAATGACTTTCGATAAATTCCCGTACATCGAAGGCAAGATCATCAGTATTGATCAAAATCGCTACAGACGTTAAAATGGCGTGGTGGTAGACTGAGTCGGATGTTTCGCGCAATTGTAAAAGTTATTTAAATATGGTTGTAACGGTTTTCGACAGGACGGCAGAGTTTGCAAGTGAAGGATTCTACGTCTTTGACAATGTGAAAAAAATTCTTATGTGCAAATACTGCAACGTGTGGCAAAGGAAAGACACATGCACGAAACACACAAAAAACAGTGCCTCACATTAAAAAAAAAAACAAGGAGAGTTTACAATCCGGTGCAAAACGGCAAGTTTCTTTGGAATCAGCTATGTTGACAGCAAAACAGGCAAAACTTGACAAGAGTGAATTTGTTATGCTGACAACTTGGGCATTTATGGAAGCAAATATTCCAATTGAAAAATGGAATAACCCAAAACTTTGACAATGGATGAACAAGTACATCAAAGGTAATTAGAAAATATAAATATTTATTATTGTGGGATGTTTGAACAATTTTCTGAATTTATAAGCAGATAAACCAAACATTACAAATAATTAAGTTTGTTACCTACTCGTGAAATATTATATAGCTTGATATTTTTACAGCAATTGTTAAAAGAGAGTTTAAGCGATATTGTACCCAAATAAAAATGCAGTAATTAAATACTTGTTTTTAGGTTAGGTACTAGAGCTGTTAGATTTCTGTATTTCATTAGCAAAATTATAAAAATTGTTTCATACTTTGTTTTACAACAATTTTACTAAAATGCATTTTTGTAAATGGTACCATAGTGCAGACACAAAAGTTTACATAACTTAAATGGTACTGTAAATTCTCTTTAAGTCGTTATGAATTATTGTAGGCATATTTCAATGCACTTATTATTTAAACAATTTCATAAGCACAGGAAAGTTAATCTTTTTGCAATAGAACATAATTAAATTTACATTATAGCAAAAATTTAATGGAAAATTTACAGTTACCTACTTTTCTTTTTTAGGTGCTGGAGACTTGCCTTCCGCAAGTAGCATACGCAAAGGCTATGTTTCAGAGATTATTTGCGAGGAAGAACAAAGGTTGAATGAAACTGTTATGGATCAGAGAGTTTCAATCCTCTGTGATTAAACGAAAGATAGGAAGGGACAGTGTGTGTTCGTAGTTCTTATAAGAGTGCTTGGCTGTGGGGATGAGTAAGTTCAAAAAAATTTTGTTGGAGGTGTGAAAATCCTAACAAATGTAAATGCTACTGAATGCTCACACGTAATTGTAGACGTGGTTCAGAAGTTAAATATTCATTAGGAGAACATAGTTTCAATAACATCAGATTCAGTAAGATACATGGGGAACTGCATCAGTGCCATCAGTGCCATCAGAATTTTGGTGTCTGAAGATTTAGTTCATACACAGTGCTGGGCTCACAAACTGAACTTGGTGGGAAATATTTGGGCTGTGGAATTGAGTGATTTAAACAACTGTGTCATCCAAACCAAACACTTGTTTAAGAACACTCAAAAAAGAAAGCATGCCTACATACAGTTCTTGGCAGGAAATGATGTGGATGAAAGTGGCAAAACAAAACTTTTCCCCATGCCTGTTATCACCAGGTGGAACTCTTTGTTCAAGAGTGTAAAATATTTGTGCGAGTTTTTACATGACATTGTCAAATTTGTTGCAAGTGTTGAAGAAGAAAGCGTTGCTGTAAATTATTTTAAGGCTTTGACTTAGTGTGAAGTCAATAAAATCCATTGTCAAGCTGTAATGCTTGTTGAGCACTGTAATGATGCAGTATTATTAATTTTCGGGATACGCTGTTAATTTTCTTTTGCTTTGCCAGGCGCTGTAAAATATTATCGGGATTCAAAATTAAAGTCGTGGTAGTTTATTTATCTGGCATCTGTTTGCCGTTTCGAAAGTCGTAGTTTTCAGTTAGCGCCAGCATTAGAAGACATAAGCTTTCCGAACTGCGTCAACAGTTTTTGTTCTAGAAGGTTGATTATCTTTTACTACGATGCAGTTCAGATAGCGTGGGAAGAGCGTGGCCACACACGTTATGCCCATATTTGGTAGCGGTTGGTGGCACCCTGGTATGAGAAGGGGGGTATAAAAACCGTGGACGAATACTCGCCCGCAAGAAAATGGTCTAGAACAAGCAACCAGAGAAGATGCATCAGACGTGACGAACATAACCCACACCGGCAAACACCTGCGACAGCTAAATCTTTCAACTTTGTTCTTTTGTGGCAAAATCTTAACTGTAATAAAGTACTTCTGTCGGTGTGGGAGGTCGCTAGGGTGCCAGGAGGGAACTAACGTCCCTCCTGCTCAACCCATCCCCTTCAGCTTCAAGTCTGTGTATTAAGCCATTAACCATTGCTATAACTTCTGAAATACCAGTGTCTGCATTACTTATGGCAAGTGTGGATATTTTGAATAGTTTCAAGACCGGCACAATCTGATCCATTATAATCCATTCAACATTTGAAATTTGCTCCTTGAGATTTAAATTGGGGGAAAAGAACGAAATGGTTCCCCTCTGCTCTAGAAACATGCTAAGCATCAAATACGAGCTATCCCACTTAGTAGGTTCGTCCTGAATCAGTTTATGCTGTGGAATATTATTTGATGCCTGGAATTCCTTCAGCAACTTACTCGCCGATATGGAATGCTTACAGTGCCTTACATTCCAGCATGCTTTTGCAATGAAGTTCGAAACCCATGTTTGTGAAAGAATAGCATCTTTCACAACAAACTGAAGAGTATGGGCACCACCGCCAACACTGTTTGCAGCACATTGTCTCGCACAAATATATGTACTTTGTGCTGCATACCCCAAGTTTCTAATTGGCGCTATTAAACTTGCAATGCTTGCAGCAGTATGGTACATATGATTGAATGGCACAACATCAACGCAAACAGTTTGCCTTGTGAAATCTTCACCAATGAAGTGGCATGTAAGGGACATATAATCATCAGTAGATGATGACCACATATCATTAGTGAAACTGGCAATATCTACAGACCTCAGCATCTCTCTGACTTTTAGATGAAACTGTGGCATACATATCTGGTATTACCATTCTCGACAGGGTTTAGGTTCAAGACACTGTAGTTGTTCTTTAAAACCTGTAAAATGATAAGAAGTATTTTACTTTTACAGTAATTTTAAGGGAAATGTTCCTTTATTGGGCTCCTAAACTGCCATAACCTACTTCATATATAACCTACCTTCATTCATTATTATTTATTTAATGTCAGTATTTCAAGGAATCACCTTATTGTTTGAATATTCTAACCTAACCTAAGCTGCTTCTGTACAAACTCTTTTTTTCATCACTAACCTAAAATAATGTGTAAAAATCCCATTAACAGGTCCATGCCCTACTTGTAGACTAATGCAATAAATTATTTCAAAATTGTAATTTTCATTTATTAATATTGATAAATTTGCTTTAATTATCTCCAGTTATTAGTTACTTGTTGGATCATCCCTTTTGATGAGGAAGGATATGCCTACAGAATTTTATCACAAAAAATATGTTTACATTTAATTGGCAAACTTTACATGTATAAAAATTTGGAATTTTTGAAATTCATGTATGTAACGAAACTTTAAAAAACTAAATTACAAAATCGCAACCATTTTTGAACAAGTAACTATCAACGGCATTCAAATTGAACGCTACTAAACACTAAAATCCTAAAATACCAAATGGTTAATTCGAAAACGGCCTTAGTCACAATCAGTAGTGCTCAATTGGCCTACTATTCTAATAACAATATTATGAGCGGGATATAGAGCATAAGAAAATTTACGTAAAAAAATGTGTTTAAGATGTGATGCACATATGAATTATGCATATAATGTATTTGTAGCATTCAATCTACTTTTGTTTTCCACAATACTAAATGGTAAAAGGTCTGTGCAAATCATTTTTCCAATGAGACTATTTATTTTCACAGTGTGGGCATGTGATGAAGGAAACAGTTTACTTTTTTCCATTAACTCATACACGTTATGAAATTTTGGTTTAGACCTGTTTACATCAGGGCTAGATGAACATGTAGTCACACAGTCTTTATCTGAAATTTGTGAAGTACTCGCAATTATGGCATTGCTACGAGCGTTTTCTCTGCTCGAAAGTGGTGTTGAGAGTTGTACAACAGGCCTAGCAGAACACTAATGTAATTTGAAACGCTTCCACTTCAAAGGGTGCGTACATTCAAGGTGCCGTTTTAAGTTTGTGGTACTTTACGACCGCGATGATGTACCGCCTCTCGAAACCAAACATTGGCAAATCTTGCAAACAGCCTTGCATTCTTGCATGTTGCTTAGGGTAAAAAAATTCTACAAGTAATTTTTTCGTCCAACCATATTATTAGTTTTTTGCTGGCGACTGAGAATCATCTCGGCAATTATAGGCGGAGGGGTGTGGTCAGACAAACCTCTAGGCGAAGGGGTGTGGTCAGACAAACCTCTAAGTTAGCTGGTTGGCTTCTGATGCGGCCACTCTTCTGTGCCTCCTGGCTAGGCTGGCAGCAACGTGGCGTACCGCTTTAATAAACTGTCCAGTAGTTTTCTTCTCTGCATATCGTTTACAAAACGTACTGTTCTTTCTTTAACACTTTTTGGTTACATTAACACGTAACTATGATGTCTGTTTCATCGCGGCATACCCGAAACACTACTTTTATAAATTACAATATAATACACTGTTGGTTATAAGGGAGTCCTTTCTCTTCCTTTTCTCACTCTTTTACTCGTTAATGTTCCTTCTTGGCCATACGGCTGCGTGAAGGGCGTAGGGACTTGAAAACTTGCATGTAGACCGCCACGTGGTTTCTCGGTACCTTCTGCCTTGGTTCAAGAGGTTGGTGTAACATGTGCGTAGGGGCAGCTTTCGCCTCTGGGGTTCCGCACTTCTGCCGGGTTCATTAACTTCTTTCCGTGGTCGAGGCAGGTGTTCGGAACTAATATGGGTCTCGCCTGAAGGACCGGGTCCCATCGAGGCTGCACTTCCGCTGGGCTCATCTGCTTCTTCGACTGCGGTAGGCAAACGCAAGGGCTGGACGTCGCCCCGGACCTCGTTTGCGGGGGTTAGACACTTCTGTCCCTGGTCGATATGGCAGTTCCACACAGCTGTCCGCCACTGCATCTACACTGGACTCATTTGCTTCTTTAGGTGTGGCAGGCTGAGGCAAGGGCTGGGCCTTGCCTGCAGGGTCAGATGCCTCTGTCCCTGGCAGATGAGGCAGTTACACACTGTCGTCCGGCACTGTGACTCTGCTGGGCTCATCTGATTCTTTGGCTGAGGCAGGCAGAGGCAAGGGTTGGGCATCACCCTGGGCCTCGCCTGCAGTGCCAGACACTAGGGCTGAGCCGATACCGGTACCGATATATCGAAACCGGCCGATATAGTAATTATTCGAGTTGTATGCAATTCATGTTTAAATCGCCGATAATATAACCAATATTTTGTCCTAAGAATTTAAGATGATGCTGTTTTCATCTTGCCATAATTGGAGTGGATTAGCACACTATTTGGTTTTATTAAAGTAATAACCATTTTTAAATTGGCTTTTACTAAAGTACCTAACTGGCTGTGTTTATTTTTAAAGCAAAATTAGGCACGTTTTGCATGATTGTTTACAAAACATGTATACAACAAAACAATAGTAACCGCCATTTGAGTTTACTGAATTTTATCTTCTAAGGCAAGCTTGCCGCATGAGCAAAACTTAACATTTAATCAGCCTAACACATATATAATATTAACAATAATTAATATTTACGGTTACCTTCATAAATATTTTGTCTTAGTAGTTTCATGTCCAACCGCGAACACGGCGACGCATAAAAAAAATTATGTAATCTTGTAATGTTGGTAACATGCTGTACATCACTTCCGCCGTCGNTCTAAGGCAAGCTTGCCGCATGAGCAAAACTTAACATTTAATCAGCTTAACACATATATAATATTAACAATAATTAATATTTACGGTTACCTTCATAAATATTTTGTCTTAGTAGTTTCATGTCCAACCTCGAACACGGCGACGCATAAAAAAAATTATGTAATCTTGTAATGTTGGTAACATGCTGTACATCACTTCCGCCGTCNTCGAACACGGCGACGCATAAAAAAAATTATGTAATCTTGTAATGTTGGTAACATGCTGTACATCACTTCCGCCGTCGTTGGTTTGTTTGCTGTTGCTGTAGTTATATGACGGTGTTAGGTTAGGGAACGAACGTGGTGAAATTATTTACGTGTGCCAGCAAAAAACAAATAATATGGCTGGAAGGAAACGTGACGTGTGGAATTTTTTTACCCTAAGCAACACGCAAGAATGTTTGCAATATTTGCAAATGTTTGGTTTCGAGAGGCGGTACATCATCGAGGTCGTATAGTACCACAAACTTAAAACGGCACGTTGAGTGTGCGCACCCTTTATAGTGGAAGCTTTAAATTACAACAGTGTCCTCCTAGGCCTGTTGTACAACTCTCAACGCAACTTTCTGGCAGAGAAAACTCGCTTAGCCATGCCATAATTGCGAGTACTTCACAAATTTCAGATAACGATTGTGTGACATGTTCATCTATCCCTGATGTAAACAGGTCTAAACCGAAATTTCATTACGTGTATGAATTAATTGAAAAAGTAAAGTAAACCGTATCCTTCATCACATGCCCGCACTGTGAAAATAAATAGTCTCATTGGAAAAATCATTTGCACACACCTTTTACCACTTAGTATTGTGAAAAACAAAGGTAGGTTGAATACTACAAATACATTATATGCATAATTCATATACGCATCACATCTTACACATTTTTACATCAATTTAGATTCTTTTTGTCTTAAAAATATGCTTAATTACTAACTAGTAAGTGGTTCCTAGATTTTTATTTATCTTAATAGTTTGACCCATCACTAAAACAATAAAAACAAAGACAAATTAAATTTTTATTTAACTAAATGTTTTAATTATAACATTTTTAATTTTTTGAAACTTGAAAAATGTAATTTTTTCTTATCGGTATTGGTATCGGCAATATCGGTAAGTTTGTATCGGCAATACCGATACTGCCTTGACAAGGAAAAATAACATTATTGCAAGTTGTTTTTATTGTTTCAGTGATAGGCCTAACTCTTACGATAAATATAAATCTAGGAACCACATATTAAGCTTAAGCATATTTATAAGACAAAAATAATCTCCAAAAGTATGTCATTACGCAACGAAACTCTTAAAAAAATAACACTTCAAATGGTGCGTACATTCAAGGTGCCGTTTTAAGTTTATGGTACTATAGGACCTCAATGATGTACCGCGTCTCGAAACCAAACATTTGCAAATATTGTAAACAGCCTTGCATTCTTGTGTGTTGCTTACAGTAAAAAGAAATTCCACAAGTCACTTTTTCTTCCAGCCATTTCATTTGTTTATTTTGGCACACGTAAATAATTTCACCACGTTCGTACCCTAACCTAACACCGTCATATTACTACAGCAACAGCAAACAAACCAACAAAAGAAACAAAAAAAAAAAAGACAAACTGTCATAATAGCGCCGCTAGGCGGCAGTAATGTGCAGCATGTAACCAACATTACAAAATTACAAAGGTTTTTTTTTTATGTGCTGCCGTGTTCGCGGTTTGTCGTGAAACTAATAAGACAAAATATTTTTGGAGGTAATCATAAATATTAATNACCTAACACCGTCATATTACTACAGCAACAGCAAACAAACCAACAAAAGAAACAAAAAAAAAAAGACAAACTGTCATAATAGCGCCGCTAGGCGGCAGTAATGTGCAGCATGTAACCAATATTACAAAATTACAAAGGTTTTTTTTTAATGTGCTGCCGTGTTCGCGGTTTGTCGTGAAACTAATAAGACAAAATATTTTTGGAGGTAATCATAAATATTAATTATTTTTATTATTATATATGTGTTAGGCTGATTAAATGTTAAGTTTTGTTCATGCTATAAACTTGCCTACATAGATAAAATTCAGTAAACGCAAATGGTGGCTACTATTGTTTTGTTGTATACATGTTTTGTAAACAATCATGCAAAATGTGCCTAATTTTGCTTTGGAAATAAACACAGCCATTTGGGTACTTCAGTAAAAACCAATTTAAAAATAGAGATTATTTTAATAAAACCAAATAGTGAGCTAAGCCACTCCAATTATGGCAAGTTGAAAACAGCATCATCTTAGATTCTTAGGGCAAAATATCGGTTATAATATCGGCGATTTAAACATGAATTGCGTACAATTCCGATAATTACTATATCGGCCGGTTTCGATATATCAGTACCGGTATCGGCTCAGCCCTAGTCCATACTGACATTGCCCGCCCCAAGGTAGTCTGTAAGCCACTGAGAGGTGCTGGTAACACATGACCGCCCTCCGGCGGTTGCCTCACGAGTCACACCGTTGTCCACATCACTGAGGTTGGGTTCTATAGCTTGTGGTTTCAATCATGGGGCTAACTGCTTCCAGTCTGACTTGCTCAGCCCCGGGAGGAGATCTTCCTCATAGACTTCGTCCTCCCATGGTCCTGTAGGGGCTTCGTGCACGGTGGTTGGATGTTGGGGGCAGAGCCTCATCTGTCCGCAGTTAACTTTTCTGACCTTGCAGTGGAGGTCTTCTGTCCAGCTATCTTGTCTCCCGACAATGGAAGAGGGGCCCTCCCATTTATGTGCCAAGTTGGCACAGAACTGGTATCAAGTAGAGGTGGGCGAAGCTGGAAATTACATTTTGAAGTGAATTTCAATCAAATATTGAATCAAAGGGTTTTGTTGACATGTACTCATTGCAGCAATGTTTTTTTTAAATGTAATAAATACATCAATTTTTACAAGCTATGTAAAAGCAGATAAAAAATAGATGTTTTCCACTTATTTACAAAAAACCTTGATCATAGTTTTTTACTATGTAAGTACACATATTGCCTGTCATGATAAAAAAATCTAAATAAGAAACTGAAAATGAATCCCGGTGTAAAGAATATTTAAAAGTACCATTTAATAAGAGACTTAAAAACCATTTTTCATCACATCAGCACATTCCTTGAGTTAAATGCAAAACAATACTAGATAAGAAACTAAAAATTATTTGATCAAAGTATGAAACACAGAAAACTTGGACACAATAATTAATTGTAGCGCACATGTTTTACACCCCAGTAGTTTTTTTGTACTTTTGATTTAAATTGCCATGCATAAAAGNTAATTAATTGTAGCGCACATGTTTTACACCCCAGTAGTTTTTTTGTACTTTTGATTTAAATTGCCATGCATAAAAGTTAGTTTTTGCACATGTTGAGCAGTCAAGGATTGAAGATGTGCTGCCACTACATTTCCAGAAGCTGAAAGT
The DNA here is from genome assembly GCA_002778355.1 of Clitarchus hookeri. Classification (NCBI taxonomy): domain Eukaryota; kingdom Metazoa; phylum Arthropoda; class Insecta; order Phasmatodea; family Phasmatidae; genus Clitarchus; species Clitarchus hookeri. The sequence goes on along the minus strand of NQII01000099.1, from coordinate 1,418,819 downwards.
ACTCTTTCACTTACAACACTTGTGGCAGGAATGCCTAGATATTTCATGGCAACTTTAGACAGTATAGGATGTTTTTGCTTGCCCTCTTCTTTCCACCACAGGTAAAGATTTCTGTCTTTAGCTATTCTTGGTTCTTTGAGATAATGCTCTACCTCATTAATTTTTGATGATGGTTCATTTGCAATCTGATCAAATGCTGACCACAAATCAAATCCTTTACTTTGTTTCATTTCCACTTCACATACTTCAGTTTCGGAGACATTTGGGCTTTGTACTTCTTTTGAGAGGGTAAGTGAAGCAAGTGCAGTGTTGAGTAGTGCACTTTTAGGTTGAGGATCACAAAGCATTGCAGGGCTATATACTACATTCGACTCATACAGACGAAACCTAGATTTTAGTGACCTGTATAGAATGTGAGTGAATGTAATGGCATCTATCTTGGCTGCTATGAAATTAAATTAATGTGTTTTTAAACAGTGGGGAATGGAAATTACAAGTGATGATGCTGGATAGGTGTTTTTACTGATATCATTTGTAGCTTCAACAAGTGGGCCAAGAATTCCAATTATCCGCTACTTGTTTCAATTCTACTTGTGCTAACATGTCTATGTTATTTTCAGTGTTTGCAAGTTCTGCTGCAATAGCCTACCTTACTTCATGCAGATGTAACACCATTTGGTATTAACTGCACCATCGAGTGTCAACATACTGGATTAATTCCAGCAGTGGGAGCTTCATTTCTTCCATTTGAGCATTAATTCTTTTCCTTGCTTGTGCTCTGTAACTATAGTGTCCTACAATTGCTTTGGCTTTGCTAAGAAGAATATTAACACCTGCACATTCATTTTTGGCATCGTTTATAGCCAGTTGCAAAGAATGAGAAAAACACTGTCGCGGAATTAACAACTATCTAGCAGCTGCATGAAAATCAGCAGCATTGTCCGTGATGCAATATATGAGTACACACTGATCAGGTTGATACCCTGTTCAGCAAAATTTTCAGCAGTGTGAGCATCATTGAGTAACAGTGTGTTCATAGTAAAAGACACACAAAATCTGGCCTAAGGTAATGACATGTCAGGCTAATATAGCTATCATGTGCTCGTGAGGTCCATGCATCAGTAGTTAGTGACAAGATGCAACCTGAGGAAGATCAGATTTTAATTGATTTTTTAGTGAGTTCTTGATGTCAGTGTAAAGTGCAGGTATGTGGTTTCTTGAAAATGCATTCCGACTGGGAAGTTTGTAATTGGGCACAGCCTGTTTCATTAAATTAACAAAGCCCTGGTGTTCTACAAACTCATAGGGTAAGTAACACATAGGTATCATCTCAGCNATACACAGGTATCATCTCAGCAACTGCCCTTGTTATTTTCTTAACTGTCTGATTGTTGGGGTCCATTAGAAAATTTCTTAAATAATCCACATTTCAGAGACAACTAATGCCCTGCTTCTTTTTTATAGTGCTGGTAACAGGTTTTTCGTAATCCTGTAGTTCACTAAACTGCACAACATGATGATCAAGATAATTTAGCAGGGTTGTAGTACTACCTGAAACCAACAATGAAAGGATAAAAAAATATAGTTAATTTTACATAATTAAATGAATAGATTAAAACAAAATTTCTAATTGTAAAGATACCTGTTGGAATTTAGAATATTTTTTGCATGTTGCTTCATTACTATCAGCACTCTTTGTAAAAATGACTAAGTAGCACTTCAGGGTTTTTTGGCAGTGGTCCAATATTTAAACTTCAGTATTTGGCTACATTAACAGGCCTTCAAAACTGACAAAATAGTTATTACAGCACATCTGTTAAAACATAATCGCAACACAATTTTTGCTATGGCTGGTTCAAAGACAGAATGATGCACAAAATTCACCTGGCCTTTGGAACAAAGTTTATACAGCCAGAAATACAATAAATATCAAAAAATGAATATTGTTCCGTGAACGAACACAACAGCCAAATCTTAATGAAACAATTATCCAAAACTAAAAAGACAAAAAACTTGCAAACACTTTAGATGGCACGAACACACAACGGCGCCACACCCACGACGTCGAGACCCAANCAACGGCGCCACACCCACGACGTCGAGACCCAAAAGTCAGAATTGATTATTACCGCAACTTTGGGTGTGGTTGCAAGATAGCTATGATCATTAAATGACCAAAATGTTATTACATTCGCAAAAATTTGTCAGAGAAAAGTGACAGCATAATTGTGTATCTAAACAGTGTGATTGAATATAATATCGTACTATAAAGTTGCATACGTATACATTATTAAATTATGCGAGTTAATGTTGTGGATTGTCAAGTTTATTTAAATTATGCGTAGTCCACATCTTTGTTTTCTACAAATACGCATGGTAACTGTTCCTTTCCTTTTATTATTTGCTCGATGATTCGATCAACGGAACACTGTTCGCTATATGGGTATTCCTAGGCCACTCAAAATGGTGTGAACCTTATTTACTCTATAAGCGTAGCTATTAACAATTACCCATTTTTTTTAAATTACATTACTGAGATTTGAATTGCAGTGGGTGCAATTCCACAGCAGTTAAGGTTGTAAAATTGGCAGTATAATCTCCTATTTAACAAACTGTAATACGTTACGGTGCTGTTGGACATCAGGGAAATAAATATATATTACAGATTAAAATCTGTGGTGCCAAATGAATTTTGGGAAGATAATAAAGCGTGTCACAATATAAAAAGGTTTTTTTCCCCGCGATAATTCCGTTTTGCTATCTTGTGAGTAAAAATTAGATACTGATAATTATTTTGCACTGAAATGCAGTTTGTACTAATTTGTGGGCATTCTGTTGAGTTGAGGTTACGTTTCCATAATTCACTAGCCATGTGTGCGGCATACGTCAAATAAAAACTTTGATGTTGACGTTACAAGTTCACGTCGTCTTCTTTCGTTTTTCGGGCAAATAATAATACATAATTTAAGTTTTCCCAAAATAACTTTTTTTTTTAAGTTTTAAGTAAAANTTCGTTTTTCGGGCAAATAATAATACATAATTTAAGTTTTCCCAAAATAACTTTTTTTTTTAAGTTTTAAGTAAAAAATTTTATTTTGAATTCGAAGCCGAATGTTAAAAATATTCTATTCGAATTTGAATTTTCCAAGTTTCGCCCACCCCTAGTCTCTGGCTCAACTCAGAGGGTGGTTCTGGAGTAGCACCTTTCTCCGATGTCAAACAGCCGTACCCCGCCTTCGGTTTGGGGTATTTGCAGTCAATATATTTGTCTTGGGCGATTTGAGCTTGCTGTGTGCGGGCTAGNTTCGTTTTTCGGGCAAATAATAATACATAATTTAAGTTTTCCCAAAATAACTTTTTTTTTTAAGTTTTAAGTAAAAGATTTTATTTTGAATTCGAAGCCGAATGTTAAAAATATTCTATTCGAATTTGAATTTTCCAAGTTTCGCCCACCCCTAGTCTCTGGCTCAACTCAGAGGGTGGTTCTGGAGTAGCACCTTTCTCCGATGTCAAACAGCCGTACCCCCGCCTTCGGTTTGGGGTATTTGCAGTCAATATATTTGTCTTGGGCGATTTGAGCTTGCTGTGTGCGGGCTAGGGCGTCCAAACCCCAAACCTACGACCTCAGGGTAAGGCATGGCAGTTAGTTCTGCTTCTCATTGTCAGTCCCCAGGCTGAAAAGTAGTTCGCTGGATGAGGCATCAATCGGCTTGTTGTTCCGCCGTAGCAGGGTAAAGAGGACATCAGGCAGGTGGGTATCCCAATGCTTATGGTCGCTACCTGTAATGATTCAGAGGCTCTTCTTTAACTCCTGGTTCCTCTGCTCAGTGGGGTTAGCNACCCGCCACTTGTTACAGCTAAGTCAGTGAATTGTGTTCCATTATTGGTTAAGATCACCTGTGGGTAACCCCAGTGGCGAAAGATCTCCTCCTTGAATTTACATAAGATCCCCAGAGTCTCTTGGCTTGGTAAGGGGAAAACTTGTACCCATTGAGAGAATTGGTCAGTGATAACCAGCAAGTATCTGTTTCCTTGGGTTGCAGGGATAGTGGCCCATAAAGTTCGCGGCAAGGTAGGTCCACAGCGTGTGTGGTCAACATGGTATGCCAAAGGGTTTGGGTACGGGGTAAGTCTTGTGTTGACAGCAGGCCTCGCAGTTGGTGACTGTCTGGCTGATGTCCCAACTAATTCCGTCCCAGATATAGCGCTGGCCTATATCTCGTAAAGTTTCCCATACCCCTTAGTGACCAGCTTGGTGGTGATAATGGTGGTGTTGATTTACCCCAGGTCGTAAGGCGGTAAGGACCCACAATTTTTACTTGGCTCCCTGGTTCCCATTTCGGGACCAAACCAATGTATCCGGCAGTTTGTGAGGCATGTAGGTGAGTAAGCATTTTAACTCAGGGCCTTGCTGTTGATGAAGGCTCAGGGTGTAATGGCTTACCTGCAGCTGTTGCAGCCAGACTATTTCCTCTGAACTACGTGTTTGGGCAGGACGGGTTATCCTTTCCGAATATCCCTCTTCTTTGGGTCCTTCTTCATCAGACTAACGGGAGAGGGCATTGGGTAAATCATGCATCTTCCCCGGACAGTGTCGGATTTCAAATTTGAATTCAGTTACAAACATGGCTCAGCAACTGAGTTTCACCTTTGTGTTTTTGGACTCATGGAGCCATTCAAGGGCTTTGTTATCTGTAAGAAGGATGAAGGATTGCCACTCTAGTTGGTAGTGGTACTTATGCATGGCCCAGATGACAGTGAGGCATTCCTGTTCGTTAATATGATAACGCTGTTCCGTGGCATTGAGTCTTGAGCTTGCATACACAATCATTTAGGGTCTCTTGTCAGTGTCCTCTAGATAGAGCATTGCGCCCAGTCCACTCTGGCACACGCGTGTAAGATTAGGGGTCTTCCCTCTTGTGGATGGTGGAGTAGTGGAATAGATTGGAAACTGTCTTTAAGCTCTTGGAACGCAGTCTGTTGTTTGGCACCCCACTTCCAGCAGGCTTCTTCCTTAAGTAGCAAGTTAAAGGGGCCCATTTGTTGTGTGATGTCTGGTATGAAACATGTAACCAATTGCCTAAGCCTAAAAATCACCGAAACTGCTTCTTCGTTTAGGGTTGTTCTTCTTCAAGAATGGCTCTGATCGATCCACCCCTTCTGGGGTGACGATATGCCCCAAATAATCAATATTCGTTTTCCCAAAATGACTTTTGGATAACTTTCCCGTCAGTCTGTGTATTTCTAGATGTTCCAGCACTCGCTGGAGGTGGGTGCAATGTTCTTCCCAGGAGTTTGAATAAATTATGATGTCCAAGTATGCAAAGCAGAAGTCGCCAACGTCCCCAGCCAGGACTTAGACTGACATGAGTCTCTGGAATGTTGCCAGGGCATACTTTAACCCAAATGGCATTATCTTAAACTGCAGGGGTTCTCCGGTGGGGGGTAGTGAATGCTGTGTACTTGCGACTGTCGGGGTGTACTGATATCTGCCAATATCTGGACTGCATGTCGAGGGTCGAGAATTTCCGGGCCGTTTCTATATCTCATAGGGTGTGCGCTAGGTTTATGCCTGGGAGAGCAAAAGGCGGTTATGGGTCAGCTAGATTTTGTGTAGTATACTTCTAGTCTGGCGTAATTTTCCCCCAAAGACTCAAGAATAATTTTTAAGTATGTTAAGTAGTTGCCGGAATTCTGGTGGCTCCAGCTGGTGGTTCACATCTTACGGTTTTATCGACATGGTCCCAGTTTATAGTCATTCGCTCTTGGTCACCTATATAAATGTATTTTTGCCCACAACCTATGATACAGCGTTGGCATTGCAGCCAGGGTTGTCCCAAGAACATCTCCTCCCTTATGTGGGGGAGACTACAAATGTAGCCTGGTGGTTACGATTCCCAACCTTAAAGTGGAGGTTAACTGTGCCCTCTATTTTAGGTAGCTAATTGGGTTGGGCGATATGCACCTCTCTTCCTTCGGATCTGAGGCTGGAGCGTTGGCTGGTAGTAACTAGGTCACTACGCACAACATTTCTGTCGCCGCGGAGCGGAGTCTAGTAAAATGGATGCGGTTTTCCCGTTGACAGTCACTTCAATGCATGGTGTCTGGTGGGGAGGGGGGGAGTGTCCCCTTCAGTTAACATCTGCGTGACAGGGGAGGACCTGTTGCTACCGGAAGTGGTAGTCCACTTAGCACCCCGTTCCGATCATTTCCCAGAGTGTCTGTTCATTCCTTGTTCCGGGTTATAAGAGCTATGGGATTACCGGCTTCTTGGCTTGGGTTCGTACTCCCGCCATCTCTGTGCTTTCTTGAACCTTGTTGTGGTGGTCTGATTCTCAGGCTCTTTCGACTAACTCATCCACAATCAGTGGGCGTGGAATCTGAAGAAGATTACTCAGATTAGGCAGCAGCATCTGGGTGATCACCCTGACGCATCCATCTTTGCTGCCTTTGGGCATAATCCACTTGCACATCTGTACTTTGCACCTTATGAAAATCTCTGCCACGTCGTCGGCGATTCGGTATCTACTGTGGAACTCTGCGGTTAAAAGTGCGAGCACCTCTTCCCTTGAGAATTGTGTAGCTAGTCTACTACTGAGCTGTTCCCATTCCGTTGTAATTTCCCCCAACGGGTTCCACCACTCTAGGACTTTTCCCAACATTTGCTTGCCGGCTCGAGTGACCCATAGCTTGACTGGTGTTCCGCTGGCTTTGAACTCCCTCTCACAATCTTCTGTGAAAGCTAGCAGTTCTTCTTGGGGCAGACCTGCGAACTCGGGTAGCTGTGGCTCGTCATAATGCCTGACGGTACTATTGGTATGAAGTCCTGGGTTGCTAGGCTTGTATTCCTGTGCCCGATGACACATCTCGCAGTGGTATACCTGACCCAGTCGAGTAACCCTCTCATCTAGCCATACCAAGCAGGTATGGTGAAAGGTATGTGTGCACGTAACGCATCGCGCCGTGTTGATGACCTGCCTTCACAGGTAACCCAGTAGCACCAGGCGGCTTGCTGCAAGCGGCAGGCTTCGTATCGGTATTCCAGGCCATTGGTATACCTAGGCTCATTGTTCTATCCTAGGCATCTGTAGTGGTATCGTGCTTGGCAGTGTACATACTGGATTACGTACTGGACCTTTCGGTAGTGTTTTGCCCAGGCTCGCCGCCCATAGTGGTTGTCTCTCAGTGGAACCCTCTTATAAGGTTCTTCAGGGGTTCGCAAGAAAGTGACACTATAAGCAGGAAAACACTATAAGAGGGAAACACAAAAATTCTAGAATCAGGACATCAAAAGATATAAAATTATGCACCGTAATAAACACACAACTTTATAAAATGAACAAAACTAATATTTTTTTTAAAATACATAATCTTTTATGAAATTTTATCTTCTGGTTGCAAAATCATAAAATTAGTAAATAAGCAAAAGATTACTGTACATGCAAAACAAGTACAATCTTTCATGGAAGTTTGTCTCCTGGTTGCAACAATGATTCGGTTCAGAGTAGTCACTGGGATATCCAAATTCCGCGCAATTGCTGTGCGTGTTCTACTGGGATTACTGTCCACGTGCTTGATTAAGTTTTAACTTTTCAGTTAATGAAAATTTCTGTCTTTTCTTAGAGGCACTCAATTTAATTTTTCACTAAAACTGTTTCAAGAACGAATTCATTTTCACTACGTAAATATTAACTAGCCATGTGCGAAGGTCGTTTTTTAAATGCGAAGAGAAGTCGAAGCGAAGCTTGCATCATGCAAAGGAATTTCAAAGAAAAATCAAAGTCGAAAGATTAAAAAATATATATATTAATTTATAGAAGGTTACACTTTTCAAGTGTATTCAACTCATTTGTACTGTTACTGCCAAAAAAATGTATGCCTACTAGACACTGAGCAATGGAATTAAACATATCCTAATCTTGCACTGCTGAAAAACTGATATATCAAAATCTGCAAGAAAGTAATCATTATACATTTAGATACCTACAAACTTTATAAAAACTACCATGCTCCATATATTCAGTCCCATTTGGCACCACCACCGCACAGTGATTTAAATGGGCGCTATCAACATTTGACCTCTTCCCTTTCCTCCCCCAAGGACCCTTGTCAATGTCAGGCTAGATAGCAAACTTGCTGGAAGGTGGTGGCATTAGGGCCTCAGAGCAAGAGAGTTGAGCCACTTTCAGTGCTTACAAGGAAAGAGTGCAGTTCTTCCAAAAAGATGTATCAGCTGTGGTACCTGCGTCAGCCCAACTCCAGCAAGTGATAAATGTGTTAACTGTTATGACATTACTACACATGTCAAAATTAAAAAGGCAAAGAAATGTGAATTTTTCGAGACAGAAAATCTACACTGTATTTGTGTTATGTTATGGTCGGTCATCCTCCTTAAACAGCCTTCCACTGGTATGTATCATGCATAAAGTCTTGTTTGCCTAACAAAATAGAGAAAGAGATAAAGGAAAGCTTGGAGGTGTAAACCCATTCACTCTCCCCCTTGCTGGAGGGGTGACCCTGGACCCTCCTCAATGTCAAACTGGTAGATTATCTCTGCAGGGTGGAGCATGGGATAAAAACTACAAACTTTGTTTGAAAAACAGTGTAAGTTGAGCATCTTTTCCATTGTGGTTTTCCTTTCCCAGCCCCAGTCTGCAACCTTCCCGGATAAAACTTTCAAAAGGCTGGCAGATGAAATCGAAGGTACAAAAGTCTTCGATTCGCCTTCGAAAATGCGAAGCTTCGCACACCCCTAATATTAAATTCTTTAATCCATTTACATTCACGTAAAAAATAAACAATGGGTATGATTCCATAGATGAATGCATACAAGTAAAGCGCACCATATTCTTGTGTGCAAATGTGACAGATCACGACATCTGTAGTTATTCCAGATGTACGAAGTTGTGCACACTGCGCTTCAGTGCCTAGCAAAAAGTGTAACTACTTGATGGTGGTTACTATATGGCGTTTACGAATAAAGAAAATACCGTACTGACGTAAACAAAACGTGTGAAAATGTAATGAAATACTTTCAGTTATGAATTGAAGTTATGCAAAATGGTTTGGTGACAGTAAATAAATTACTGAATCAGAAACAGTTTGCATTATTCGCGGGAAAACGAAAACATTATTTCCGGGAATGTTTGTTATTGTTCTTATGGAGAAACATTCGGGACCAGAAAAATCCTGCATTATAGATGGGAAAACTCTTTAAACGGGAACCTTATTAGCGGGTTATACTGTACTAGGTTTATCACGTACTCTCCTGCCTCAAACATGGTTAGGGTTATGTTGAGACCACAGGGTCTTACAAGATGCCCTGAAGTCTAAGACTGGTAGTCAAGGTATTAGCCTGGCTCGTTCTCTTAACTCAGGCCAGTGCTGACCTGGTTTATGGTAGACACGCTTCTTCGGTCCCTTAAATAGAATTGGGTGTGTCGGTCACTGTCACGGCACAAAGTCTGCCAGGACAAGGTGATGCCATCGAGCGTTGGGAACGCATGGTATGGCTGGCTTACCTCTGGCGTTGGCTTTAGCTAGAGATGGCAGCTAGGAAGGCTGTCCTTGGTGTCCTCGGGCTGTTGTTGGGTCTGCGGGCTGGCAGGAACGGGGTTGGCCGGTGCTGACGTCATGATTGGTGATACCATAATGGTCTGCTCAGCGAGCTGTACTACACCAAGGGGGAGAGTGACCCCTTGGCATAAAAGCTCTACCGCTGAATGAGAAGCTACGGGTAGCCTAATCAGGAGCCCAAAGAGATTGGCCGGGAGGGCAGTTAAGTGAGACTTCATTAGGTGTAGGGCGGCCTGTGCTCTTTCGCGGGCGATCAAGCATCTGAAGGTTGGTATGGGCTGATTAATAAGGGGGTGACGAGATGCGAGAACAGCAGATGCACTCCATGTGTTTCTCCTGCTTCCTCATTTGTGGGCCAACTATGGTTCATCCTGTAGAGGGCGGCAGATAACAATCACCTAGCTATAGTGTGAGCCAGAAGTTTCTGGGTCAAGTCTAGTCAGGTCTGGCTGGGTGGGGCTCTACTGTACGTGCGCACCACCTACCTTCAGGTACCTAATCCACAGTAAGGGTGGCCGTCGACTTTGTCGTGTATGTGACGTACGTGCAGTGCTAGTTAGGGGTTGCCTGCAGTAATACTCAACGTCTGTGAACAGTTGCCAATCAGCGGTCTCCTGCTGCTCCCTTCTAGGGTGACACTTACCAGGTTAGGGAAAAAGGAACACGCATGTTTTAGAGCAAGGAAAACAAGAAGTTTGCTGGAATACATGTTTTACTCTTATGAGAATAGAACACGGTGACTCGTATCATCTCCTACCTCTACACACACTAGGTGATCAACGGATTTGGTATAAGGGCAAGACAGGTGAAGGGACCTGTCAGCTTGAAGAGCAGGCGAGAGAAACAATTAAGTAACTGTAAAAACTACACCCTAATTGTGGCTGTAAATCCTGAAGGGACTCGGGCCACCACGTGTGGTGCATGTCGGGTGTGGTGAACTTGACTGCAAGTGTTAGAAATAGCAATGATTCTTTGGCTGCAGTGATAGGGAGGGCGTCGGAATTAGTAAGTGCTGGTAGAACTCTGGAAGCTCTCGGGAGAGTCCTCAGGAGGACTGTGGCTGTAGTAGAGAGCCTTAGCACGACCGCTGCTAAGGCGAGCTACTGCTGGAACAACTGGCATTTTTGCAGAGCGTCAACCCCTATAAACACCGGGCTGGGGAGTTCCTTCGTGTCTCCGGCGCATCGGTAATCTTTGGCAGTCGCACCTCAGGTTCGGCTCGGGCGGTGACTCTGCTGCCATTTCTCGGCGGGGTGGCGGCAGGATGGTTTGGCAGCTATGCGGGTGGTATCTGCCGCTTACTTTATAGGCAAACATTTACATGCCAGCAACTACTTCTCGTCGGGTTAGCAAATGGCGAGGGCGATGACATGACTTCATTTTACTATGTTGGCGCTAGCCTTGGAGGCAGCCAGTCGGGGTTTGACTCCCACGGGGTACGTGGTGCGCATTTGATAATGCAATGTCAAAAAGAACAGTTGATGGGAAGCGTCACGTGACAAAGTTTATATGTAACTCTTCCGGAATTAGGATGGAACAAGGTTCTAGTTACCCAAAGGACTCTCCTACCACAGACTGCTGCAGCACTTACTGTGTAGTCTGTCATGGGCAAAGATAATGCAGACTAATTTTTGTCTTCTGTACATGCAGTTACATTATTGCATGGATTACTGACAGAACTGTTAAAAAGAGTGATCACATCAGGAAAAGAGAAAAAAGTTATATAGCAAACATATATGCAAATAAAACTGTAGCGGAGAGGTTTGGCAGTTCAAGTGGCTAAACAGCAGTTTGATGATTGTATTTAGTCAATCAACCCTACTATTCCCCATAGATAAGCAAGCACACTCAGGATAGTATGTAAAGGTGGGGGACTTACGCCCTCGATGAGGGAGCGCCACTCGTCGACTGCCTCCTTGTACTTGTTTACAACAAGGTCAAGGAGGGTGCTGCGAGCCACGTCGCAGCGGGTGAAGATGGCATTGCCCTGCGTGCACAGCAGCTCAAGCGTCTTGGAGCAGGTCTCAAGCACGTCCGAGTCATGCAGGTTCTCCACTATTGAGATTATCTTCTTCAGCAGCTGGTCCAAGTTCTGGAACAAGCACAACATACTGCACACTGCTGCTGTACAGCCAGCACACTTCTGGGTCTGCCGGAACCATCTAATTTTACTTCTTCAATACACTACTGCCATAACATTTCATACATCACACGTTAAGACAAATTCACTAAAAAATTGACGCATCACGCGTACTGACATATAAATATTTACAACTCCGCCTCATCTTCATGTGACATCACGTCACCCCGAACGGGGTTTGAACCAAGGACGCCTTGCTCCCAGAGCCAACCAGCACACCCCTAGGCAAGGGGCACCCAAGGACATGGGAGCCGAAGCCGTTTATGTCATTATGTCAGACGCTACATGTCTTATAATCACCCCTGCATGCAACAGAAGCCAGCAATGAAGCCCAGTGATGCCACTAAGCAGCCGGCAGCGACACAACCCGCACACAAGGTAAACCACCACTTCCAGCCTCCCCCGAGAGAATGCGGCGTGCACTGCGCTAAGAGAGGGGCCCATGTCCGAAGATACCCGATCAGCCAAAGGGAGCCGAAGGACCCACACCGGGCAACTATATACGCAGGCACGCAGCCCCAGAAAGTCAGTTGTATACTCTGCAGTTTGCTTCACCACCTAGTGTGCTGAGCTCTCTGCCTACCGCTTTCCTCACGAGAGATCAGCAACCCCTGAATAAGTCTTTGCCCCCTCGCACACACTACCATTTAGGTAGCAAACCCCGAGTCCCTTCTGGACAACAGTATATATTAGTTAGGGAAAGTTGTTGTCATAGCTATCTAGCCTATTTCTGCTCTTGTTTAGTTTTGCCCCAGGTCCCCTTCACCTGGTTTAACGTAGTCTACTTCCAACAGTTTCAATACAATTGATAGCTAGGAGATAGTACGGGCCACTGCGTCTATTCCTCTGGGGAATAAACACGTATTCTTACCTAACCCCATGTGCTTATTCTACTGCGATTGTGACTTCAGACCTTGTTGACGCAAAACCCATGATGGAAAGAAGGAGACTGCGTCTTGAAACCCATTTTGCCGAAACTAGTGTAGGACTACGGGCTACCCTTAACCGAGCACACATATGTCACCAAACATATCCCAGTCAATGGCCACACTTACCTTGAACCAAGCACTCCGCAACTTGGAACACTGTAAGATAGAGAGACAACCACTAGGAACACACATGCGACGAAGCGGCTAGACATCTAGATCAGTTAACCCATTCCAAACACCATATTAACCTTCGCTGGTTGGAGCAACAGGACTGATTCTGGTTGGCCTAACCCCTTCTGGTTACACTTTAGCCAGGGAACTCGTCGCCTGCTCCTACTTCACATGATAGACCGTCGTACCTTTCCCATATGCCCTTCACCCATATAAGCGGTGAAAGGAGGAGAGTTAGGAAGGCACTTACGCGCTGCAACCCATTGCCTTCTGCCCTCAGCAGCCCCTCCGCACGGGACAGAGCTCAAGCCGCACGACTGGCAAGGCCCCACCTCCCAGTCTCCCTGAGCACCTCATTTCAGCCACCCCCAGAAGATTGCCAGCGAACAACACCTGATTGTAGTCCGTCTACGACCGGGTCTACTAGTACCCCTGAGCCGTGCCAGCCTGCACTTCCAGTCGCAGCAACCAACATACCAGATGCCATCGCCACCCACACCAACGATCAGCCCAGCAGATGCACTATAACAGGGCCCTAGTTCCAGCCAGCAATCGCCGAGCCAGGATCTACCCCAGGTGAGACCCAAGCAAGGTAAAGTGACACCAGTGCCTCAGACCAGCACTACAGAACCCTTGTCCGACAGTGACGTCATTCCCATTTCTAATAGACAACATGCGTCAAAATTAACACCAAACAGTTTGGCTAAAAATACATTCACACAGAAAACTACGCTAATCCACATGCTTGAAAAAATACATACAGGAAAAACAAAAGAATAATGACTAACACAGCGATAACAAGCAACGTAGCAAGACTTCAGGTGGGAGATTACCCTCATGGTCATGTGCAACAAAATACATACAGGAAAAACAAAAGAATAATGACTAACACAGCGATAACAAGCAACGTAGCAAGACTTCAGGTGGGAGATTACCCTCATGGTCATGTGCAACAAAATACATACAGGAAAAACAAAAGAATAATGACTAACACAGCGATAACAAGCAACGTAGCAAGACTTCAGGTGGGAGATTACCCTCATGGTCATGTGCAACAAAATACATACAGGAAAAACAAAAGAATAATGACTAACACAGCGATAACAAGCAACGTAGCAAGACTTCAGGTGGGAGAATTTCACACAAACAGAACCACTTCAATAACAGCATACTTCATAAAACTTTACACAAACATAATTATCATTTAATTTCAATAATACATGATTGGAGATAAGTCTCCCTACATCAAGCCTTCCCCTTCCTTTCTAGTGATGTCTGTTCCCCCCTTTAAAGTGTCTCAGCTTGGTGCAAACCTGTTTCCGGAAGACACAACCACCTCGACAATGTAGCTGCTTCACAGTTGTGACACTCATCTACTGCTTCTTGAAATAAGTTCCAGTGTTTTTAAAATACAATTTTTCATTCCAAACTACTAAACACATTCCCAATGCACTATATGCTAAAACAATATAAACATGCGACAAGGTAAGATTGGCACTACTATCAAAGCACCTTACACGTGTGAGCGCACGCACACACAGAATGTTTTTCTCTCAATCCCACAACACAGCTAAGAACAGCCTTTCAAACTGCTTTGTACCAAAATACACAAACAGGTTATATGCAGAACCAGAAAAACAATTTGCAGTGAACTTACTACAAATTTCCCACTAATCAATTTTCTACTAAACTGTTTAAGAGTCCAGTAGTTAGATGCAATGACAAAAGGTGTCTTGTCAGTTCAGTGGTTTAGGCATACAGGCAGGTGATGGGTAACTTGATGTATATTGCTTGTTGTCCTGGTTCTCCTTAAATGATCACTTCCAAAATCAACCTCTGGGGAAAAAATTGTGTCCACAACTGCATATATCTCAAAATACATAACAACAAAATAAATGCTGACAAGAAATTACGGAATGCAGTTTCATTTCTGCACAGCTTCAAATAAGTGCAATTTTTAATTAGTAGCAAATTAAATGTGTGCATTTCTTCATCTCCATTTGAAAACAAACTAGTATGGTAAGTCTACTGCTTTTGCAAGAAATTTTCTTAAAAATACCTTAAGTTTGAACCAATTTTTTTGTTTGCTGTGAAAGACTCACAAACTTGAATGCATAAATGTAGACCAATAATAAACTGTTTGTAAAAGTTAACCACAAAATTAACATGTCACTTTTTTTGTATAAAATAAAACATTATTATATAGACTTTAAATCACAATGTGAAGTATGTTAAATCATAATCTCTCCCCAAGAGCTTATCTAAGTTTGTGATGGATAGTGATATTAATAAAAATAAAAGAGCTAAATTTAATTTCTTAATTAATTTACAATATTATAAAAATACACACAGCTATTACTTATAACACTAAACTACCTATCTCTACTATTAACACTTATTTGCATTGAAAGCATGCATCACAGTAGACCTAACTCAGCTACCATAAACATCTGCATTTGTGTATGTGCATGCTCACCCCATAAATGGGAGTAAAAAGGGAAGAATAATATTAGTTTATCACTCTTGTTTACGATATCAAGCAATAAGTTGCTTCGAGTCATCAGCTTACAACATTTCTGCTTACAACATTTCTGTGCCCTTCCAATATACTAGAAGTGTGTGCAGTGCGCTCGTTATCGAATGATTAGGCAATATCTTTAATAGTGCTTTATATCTGCAAACACTTTCAAAAGTATACAATTTCAGTACACTGAACAAAGCATGAGAAAGCGACATGGTGGAAACTAATAATACCAACATGTGAACTAACAGCGCTACTAGTATCGCAAGCCGGTTCCAAGAGTTTACAATGAAACGTGTAATGATGCAATATTCATAATTTTTCGGGACTCTGGTGTAAAATTCTTTAGTGTGTATGAAGCTTTGGAAAGCATCGTAATATTTTTATCGGGTTCAAGTTTAAAGACGTGGTGGCTCGTTTCCCGTGTTAGTTTATCCGGCAGACTTGTGCGTTTGTAGGTTATCGGGAGGACGTTTGCAGTGTTACGTTTTATCAAAAGTCCTGGTTACAGTTTTTGTTTCGAACTTTGGTTTTTTGGGGAAACGTCAGCATTAATTAGATTAGTTCGTTTCTGTGGATCAGGCAACGTCGACAGGTTTTAGTTCCTCCAGCGCAGTTTCAGGCAACGTCAACAAGTTTTTGTTGTACGAGAGGTTCGTTTCTGTTGACAACGCAGTATCGATAACGTGTTGAGAGCGGGACACGTGCAGTTTTAGATGACGCTGCTGGCAGATGCCAGGCGCTTATCTCAGGAGAGGGGGGTGATAGGCAGCACAAAAAGGGTGTCTGTCTGTCGCCCTTAGAGCAGTCTTTTTGAAGTCAGTCGTCGGAAGAAGGTACTTCGGGGCAGTCGCCCGTGAGAGCAGGTCAGAACAGTAGTCGTCGTAGTACAATGATAGTCTAGGTCGCGTCGTGTGTCTGCACTTGGGGGTGTAGGGCCACTAGACTTTATTATTTTATTTCTCTGCCGGTGTGGGAGGTAGCCGCATATGACATTTATTTTTATGCAAGTTTTGAGACAATAACCGGTAAACTACTGTGGCGCTGTGTCGGTACTTTTATATTTATCTCAAGAGAGGTTCGTACTCTGCATACTAAATCTCCGTCTGTGAACTGTGTGGCTGAATGTTAAATAAATATATATATATATATATCAAACTAATCTGGAACTTCTTTCTTAAGTAATTAGCGTTCAATTTACTGAGTTTCGTGTTTCTACCTCTGAGCAAGCCGTGGCATTATTATAAATAACGAGTGTAACAAGTGCCGAACGTTAACAACATGGCGCCCACCTGTGCGGCTGCATTAATATATTGTAACTAGCCCGCAGGAATATTACAATATGGCGTTCACCTGTGAGGCTGTAATATTCTAAATATTAGCTTAACGAGAATAAAGGCCGAACTTTACAACATGGCGGCCCAACANTATTAGCTTAACGAGAATAAAGGCCGAACTTTACAACATGGCGGCCCAACAGCGAGGCACGATTAACCACACTTGAAGACTTAACAACGAGAAGCGCAACAACACGTAAACATCGGCAGTTCCATTCCAGTTCCAGCATCACGACACCGGCGGCAGTTCCATTCCAGTTCCAGCAGCACGAAACCGGCGGCAGTTCCATTCCAGGTTTCTAGCAGCACGAGGCCGAAGTTTTCAGGTATGAGGCCTCGCTCATCAACAACATTAAAAGGTACGAAATCAAATCAACAATGAAGCCATCATTTCAAGAGTATTACAGGTTAGGGTATTATAAAGTACATATCGCCAAGAAGAATTATTTGTTTGGTTTTTTTTTTTTCGTGTGCAAAGTGTGTTAATTTCGGGACGAATTATTTTGTTTTTTAATTGTTTACCACGTCGTCGTAACTTGAATAAAAATGGCGCAATTAGGAACTGATATACAGACGGAAATGTTTAAGATCCTGTTGTCCTTACAGGAGTATAACCAAAAGAGTGAGGAAAGATTTGAAGAATTATTAACAAATATAGACAAGTGGGGGGTTGAATCCCTGAAGATATTAGGAAAGGATTCGACTAAAAATAATATAAAGACCAATGACGTACCAAATAAAGATTATACTGACAGGGAAAAGGAAGGTAAAGAGTTAATTGTTGAAGATAGTAAGACAGGGGTAATAAATGAGGAGGATAGAATGCAGATAATTTAGTGGAAAGTGAACCTAATTGTTGTGAGGTTAGAAAGTCGAAGGTAAAGATAATAAAGGAAAAAAGAAATAAGGTTAGGGGGGTTAGACTAAAGGGTTATTGTGAAGTTAAGCTGCAAGAGGGGTCAAATAGTGAAGTGCAGCAGGCAAGAGTTGCTAATGATAAGGAGTATGGTAGACTAAAACATTATCCAATTTTCAGGCAAAGTATTGTAAGGAAGAAGCAAAGATTAAAACGAGGGGTCAGTAAAGTAGTCAGGGAAAAGAGAACGAATAAGATGGTAAAGACGGTAAGGAAAAAGAAAAGGAAACAGAGGGGGTAGATTTAGGACCATAGGGAAGAGGAAGCGAGTGCTAAAGTATAGTATGAGAAAGGTAGTGAGGAAAAAGGGAAGGAAATTAAGACAAAAGGAGAGAAGGGCAAGGAAAAGAAAGAAGAAAAAATGTATAGCAGAAAGAAACTGCAAGTTATATATATTTAATTTTTTTTTTCCCTTGTATTAATTTTTATATACTATAATAATAAGATAATAGATAAGTAAATGTTTTTATAGAAGAAAAATTAATTTCTTTTTAAGGAACTTACAAATAAGTAACAATGTGTACAGGTACAGGTACATGGAGTAAAATCCTTCTCAGGCAACAGTCAGTAAATGATAATATAATTGTTAATGGGTAAGAAAAGAGTTAATATTGCTGACCTAGAAAA
The DNA here is from genome assembly GCA_002778355.1 of Clitarchus hookeri. NCBI lineage: Eukaryota > Metazoa > Arthropoda > Insecta > Phasmatodea > Phasmatidae > Clitarchus > Clitarchus hookeri. The sequence continues at coordinate 1,400,602 of NQII01000099.1, read as the reverse complement.
TGGTATTTGGAAAAAAATTAATAATTGAGCGAGAGTGTGTTTTGTTAAGAACAGTGAATCATTCTAAAGCAAGTAAATTCAGTACAGTCAATGATATTTTTGTGAAACTTGTAATGAACAGAAATTTTAAGTTAATTAAACTGTGTAGGGTCACAGAAATCTGAAGTAGATTTAATTGTTTACATTCTCCAGAAATGGAAGTAGCTAAATGGAAAAGTATGAATGGTTTTTATAAATGCTGACACTGTGATAATGAATTAATCAATTGAAGTTATATGTGAAGTACATACAGTGGAAATGTTGAATTTTAGAAATTACTGATGTGTATGTGCCATCATTTCAGGAAGGCTGTCGTTGTAAATTACATTTCATGTTTGTATTTGTGTGTGTCAGATATTTTTGGGATTAGTAATTGTCCATTTGGAAGCGGACACTTTCTTCCTGTGATGTGAGATTGGTATGCACTGTGCTTGACATGAGCGGACATTTCATCTCAAAGGTACTAAGTTAAACTATGAATAAAGGATCTATATATGTACATCAGCTGTGCAGTAATGGCACACCTTGATTTTCTTTGTTTTTTAGTGTTGCAGAAATTTTTTTCTGTTCTCACAAAGCCTAATTTTGGTACTGATTGAGGTTATTACTATGTAGTGGATTGTCGTCATAATATTTTGTAAGTGTAATTAGCAATACAGGTGGAGAATAGTGTGCTCTTTTGCATTGCATTTTTGTAATTCAGTTTAGTTGTGTTTTATCTTGAAAAAGTAATTGCACAGTTTTTAAAATTATTAAGAAGTTACTTATTGAGTAAAAAAACAAAACACTTATAAGTATTTTATTTGATGAGCATTTTATGTGAAATTATGATTGTGTGAATTGTAAGTTTGACATTGCAATGGTTGAAAATTATAGTTTAACAGTATATCTTGTACTGTGCATATATATGCCAGGTTTAAATTATGAAAGAACATTTGTGAATTTTCTAAATATGCAGTGTGTTATGAAAGAACTTTGGGAATTTTCTTGAAATATAAGTAGTGTTTGATTTCAAAATATGTACTACAGTTACTATTATAAAATTTTATACCATGTTTTCTATTTTAATTACTTTCACTTTCAATTGTAGATAAGGCAATTGGTACGTCCTTAAGAAAAACATTTGTAGAAATTGCGAATTAATGGAATGAAAATGTTTAAATATTATAATTACCGTAAAGGGTATAAGTGAAGATGATGTGAAAAAAATATACCTTTGCAGTTATGTAGTTGAAGCTCAAGCTGTCATGGGCTATGGTGTTATTGTAACTATTGTGATATAATTAATGCAGAGTACAGAACCAGCAGTGCTTTATGTCGGTTTATAAATTTTATTTTCAAGTGAAAACTGTGTTAATGTAAGGAAACATACAATTAATGTGAGTTTGTTAGTTGACAATAGAAACTATTAGGAGGATCAATTAAGGATGCATTTAATGGTACATAACTTTCCAAAGGTTGAAGTGGTTGAGGTGTTGTAGGGTATTGAGCCTTAAGAATAATTGACATATAGTAGGAGAGGTTGCTGCAGTTTATGGTGTCCTGGGATCAGTGGCACAAAGTGAAGTGTATTTGTATTGGGACAGGTCTGGGGCCCTTGTTTTTTGTCAGCACTGACCTGTGGGAGGCAGTCGCAGTGGTGTTTAATGTTTTTTGTCAGCACTGACCTAGAGAGAGGCAGTCGCATTGGCTTTTGAGGTTTTTTGTCAGCACTGGCCTAGTGAGAGGCAGTCGCAGTGACTTTTTTATAGTTTTGGGCAGACCTGGGTCCCATTTTTGGAGAAGTGGTGTGCTGATCCCAGCGAGAGACCAAAGGGCAGCAACCCACAATGAAGCATCAATGGCACAGGTGGAAATACACCCTCAACCACACAAATTGTAACAACCAGTAACTGATTGAGACAAGTAAGGTATGATTTTCCTTTAGCATCCTCGTCAATGGATTGTTACTCTTACAGGTGAGGTAAATAATTTTGCCAAGAGTTAATTAAGTGAATATTTTTTGTTATGAGTGATTACCATGTTATATGTAAATTGTTTTCAAGGAACAGAGGCACAGTGGTTTACAGAACAGCATCATACAGGTTAGATTCGCTTTGGGAAAGATTTCTTCCAAATCTATCCCAAACCGAGCGGGGTAATGTAATGATGCAATATTCATAATTTTTCGGGACTCTGGTGTAAAATTCTTTAGTGTGTATGAAGCTTTGGAAAGCATCGTAATATTTTTATCGGGTTCAAGTTTAAAGACGTGGTGGCTCGTTTCCCGTGTTAGTTTATCCGGCAGACTTGTGCGTTTGTAGGTTATTGGGAGGATGTTTGCAGTGTTACGTTTTATCAGGAGTCCTGGTTACAGTTTTCGTTTCGAACTTTGGTTTTTTGGGGAAACGTCAGCATTAATTAGATTAGTTCGTTTCTGTGGATCAGGCAACGTCGACAGGTTTTAGTTCCTTCGGCGCAGTTTAATGCGTCAACAAATGTTATACGAAACGAGAGGTTAGTTTATTGGGATGTTGAATGCGTCGACAGTTTTAGTTCCTCCAGCGCATTTTCAGGCGACGTCGACAAGTTCGTTTATATTGACGGCGCAGGATTAGTTTGTGCGGAGCAGTCAGTTACGATAACGTTGTGGAGAGCGTGCGTGGCCAGGCCCTTATCGAAGGAGAGGGGGGTGATAGGCAGCACAAAATGGGTGTCTGTCTGTCGCCCTTAGAGCAGTTTTTTTGAAGTCAGTCGTCGGAAGAAGGTACTTCGGGGCAGTCGCCTGTGAGGACAGGTCAGAACAGTAGTCGTCGTAGTACAATGATNGTGAGGGCAGGTCAGAACAGTAGTCGTCGTAGTACAATGATAGTCTAGGTCGCGTCGTGTGTGCGAATAACCCCCACATCGGCCACTAGACTTTATTATTTTATTTCTCTGCCGGTGTGGGAGGTAGCCGCATATGATATTTATTTTTATGCAAGTTTTGAGACAATAACCGGTAAACTACTGTGGCGCTGTGTCGGTACTTTTATATTTATCTCAAGAGAGGTTCGTACTCTGCATACTAAATCTCCGTCTGTGAACTGTGTGGCTGAATGTTAAATAAATATATATATATATATATCAAACTAATCTGGAACTTCTTTCTTAAGTTATTAGTGTTCAATTTACTGAGTCTCGTGTTTCTACCTCTGAGCAAGCCGTGGCATTATTATAAATAACGAGTGTAACAAGTGCCGAACGTTAACAACATGGCGCCCACCTGTGCGACTGCATTAATATATCGTAGATAGCCCGCGGGAACATTACAAACGTTTGCATTTACAAAGAGTTTCACCTACTATGATTTAACTTACGGTAAACAAATTCAGTTACCGAATCACGACAGCAATAGCAAGAAATTGCAAACATATGCAAACAGTTTGCATTACGTTAGCAAATAGCACTACAGCTGCACGCACCAAACTTCAGCATTTGCTGAATCTACTACCAATTCAACCAAGAAGATGCACCTATTTAAACTTATGGCTTCCTCCACTATGCAAACAATGATGATCACTGAAAATAAAACAGTATAACTGCTGAAAATAAAAATGCAACACCATGGCAATAAATTCTTTTCTCATAAAACTTTTGTTTGCAGTGATAACGCATGCACATTATCATTATTTTGTCACAATGTCTGCCTCATATCTTTATAATTCACACAAACATATTTGTACATTATATACATACACACACACAGATATATATATACACATAAAACAGTTTTCTAGCACAATATAATCTTGCAAAAAAATTATATCCTGCACTTTAAGATACAAATATAATTTGTGGGAAACTGGTTTATTTTGTTCGTTGTGTGATCAGTGAACTTAGATTTTTTCTTTTCTTTTAAACATAATCAAAATGAAATGTTTACTAGTAGCTATTCGACTTCGAAACTATTCGCATGTTTTTCTAAAATTTTACTATGTGATTCCAAAATATTTTAATATCCAAATCCACTATTCGCACACCTCTAATCATTAATCAGGGCACACAATCTTTAGTCTATGTATTATTCTCAGAAACAGAAATAATGAACATTTTGCACATTACACTTTGCTAAGTGTTCAAACTTTTAACATCTGTAATTTATTGGTTTATTTGCATTCTGAAACATAATTAAACCCTGCAAGATAAACTTGCTAGGTAAAAAAAAAATATATATATCACACTGTAAATTCATAACTAAAATAAAATATAGATACAACTTGACTTAGTATTAACAATTTCTTTGAAACTATAATAAGTTTTATTTCGGGAAGTGCGCAATCGTGTCTTCGAGCATCGCAATGTTGACACATCAACGTAGTTAATGTTACATTAATGGTTACATTGCATATACATGTTTATGAAGATATTCCATGAAAAAAACTGGATGAAACAATACTGCTTCTTATTAATATACATTCACAGTATATCTACAAGACGTCAAGTTATGAAATAATAGATTGGAACATACATAAAGAGACGCCATTTTCCTCTGCATGGTTGATGGCAGTCCGGCCAATATTTAAGAAGCAGCGAAAAAATTCCACACGCGCTGTTCATTCTTTTTCTCCCTGCCGATCGTGCCATTTTTCTGGACTTCCTCTGAGCTCACTCTTACTACGTTTGTTGATGTGCGATAGATATATATGTTCATTTCTGCAAGAACAATTTTTACATTTTCACTTAGTGAGCATACGTAAACTGTTTTTAGTGATGAGCGAAAATTCACAACATTGCACACAACTGCCAAATCAGAATGTTGTATATAATTTCTTTGTGATCATACTACTTGTAAATGTAAGGTTTGCAAGAAAGTGTTATCTACGCCACAATGAAGTACAGTAAAGTTATAGTAACAAATAATTGCTAACACAACAGAAAAATGCACAGGAACCTTTATACATTGTTCCTGTATCCATTTTTACTTTACAGGTTTTCTAGAAACTTTGTTTCTAAACAACCGGTTAAAATCGCCAGCATAAATGGTTTTTCATATATTTTTTAATAGATTTTGCATGCATATATTTTTTTTTTTTCCAGATTATTGTTGAGAGCTATTATCCTGTTTTTTCAGATTGTTGTTTAGGACCGTTATCCTGTGATCCAAAATTCTGTGCAGCGATGTCATAGCAGTTAATGTATTTATCACGCGCGGGAGTTGGGCTGACATACGTACCACAGCTGATACGTCTTTATGGAAGAACTATTTTTCCTTGTAAGCAGTGGAAGTTGAGCCTCTCTTGCTCTGAAGCCCTAATGCCACCACCATCCAGTAATATTATTACCTAGCCTGACATTGACAAGTGTCCTTGGAGGAGGAAAGGGAAGAAGCCAAATGTTGATGGCCACCCACTGAAATCAAAGTGCACCAAATGTAACTGGATATATGGAGTAAGGTAGTTTTTATAAAGTTTGTAGGTATCTAAATGTATAATAACTACTTTATTGCAGATTTTGATATTTTAATATTTCCCTTTTTCAGCAGTAAAAGATAAGGATATGTTTTATTCCATTGCTCACATTTTTTTTGCAGTAACAGTAAATTAATATATCTATTTTTAAATCCTTTGACTTCAATTTTTCTTTGAAATCCCTTTGCATGATGTAAACTTCGCTTTGACATCGCTTCACATTTAAAAAAAGACCTTAGCACTAGCCTACTCGCTAGGAACTGTATTTACTTGTCACTTCGATACTTCCACACATCTGGCGCCAATTGCTGTACGAGACATTAGATTCTAGATAAAGAGGAATGCAGCAGATTATATACCACAATTGACTTGACCCAGAAGTTACTTCCTGCCCCAAGTTGCACTGAGGTGGAGGTGGGGTAATAATGAGAAAATTTATGTAGCAACTATCCTAAGAAGTTCGATCTTCCAAGGACAAGAGCAGTATCAGTCCCGATAGCCTTATCACGGCACTCGGCATGTGTTATACGATGGCTCATTTGCAACAATGCGAGTCCATATTCTGTTACTGGTGATGTCCTTGGAACATTATGCTTTGTCACCAAAGGGGGAGGACAAGGGAAAGGATGCACAGAAGTTGCATGTAACACTGCCTCCTCCTCAGGTCTGTCGATCGCAAACACACTCTGCAACATCCAAACCTTTGTACAGTGCCAGTATGTCGATGTAGACAACCTTAGTCTTTGCCGGAGAGATCTTGATGACAATCAAAAAGACTCTAGATTAGAGAAGTACCCTTTTTGACTCTGTGGGTCATACAACCACACCAGTTGTACTTCACCTGACATTCTCTTGTGATACAGCATCTTCATTCTGTCACAATTTATTCTCAGGTGCTGTAAAAAAAAATCATGAATCCTGAATAGTCTGTGATGTAATTCGCTGGCATTTTCTGAAGCAAGAGCTTCTACTTCTATTGGCCGCCCAAACAACACATCACTAGGGAGGTGGCTCTCCCCCAAAAAGCAACCCTTGATGGTATTACTGTTGTAAACTCATGAACTCACAAGTGGTATAAAAGAAGAAACTATGAATCTTTTTATCATCCCAATCCTTCTGGTTGTCTACCACAACGATCGGCAGGTACTGCTCAAGAGTGGGGTTAAAAGACTCAACCATTCCATTGGACTGAAGGTTGATGCATCAAGTGCACATCACGTGGTCCCGAGGGAATTGAACACCGACTGGCAGTCTCCAAGGTCAGCAAACCACTTAATGATAGGAAGTCAAGTCGTCGCCCTTGCCAACTGTAAACCCGCTCAGAAACAGGAGTGGGCATGCAAGAATTTGCCCCTAAGAGAGCCGTGGATGCTGCCCGCAATTCACTTCCAAACCACCCCGCCAAGAGATGGCAGCAGGGGCACCGCCTGGCTCGAATCTGAAGGGGAGGAGGCCGAAGATTGTCAAGAGCGAATGAAGCTCGCGAGAACCCTCCAGCCAAGAGGAATATAACACAGTGTACCCAGCAGAAATGCCAGTTGTCCACGTAGCTCACTCAGCACAAGTCGTGCTAAGGTTCTCTACCACAAAGCCACAGTCCTGTTAAGAACTTTCCCGAGACCACCAGTTGTCCACGTTGCTCGCCTCAGCAAAAATGATGCTAAAGATGTCTACCACAGAGCCACAGTCCTCCTAAGGACTTCCCGAGACCTCCAGTTGTCCACGTAGCTCGTCTCAGCACAAGTCGTGCTAAGACTCTCTACTGCAGTCACAGTCCTCCTCAGAACTTACCAAAACCTTCCACTCTTCTACCAGTTCTTCAGCCGACGACGCCTTCCCTAACACAGCAGTTGAAGAGTCATCACCACCCCCTGTCAATTGCAGTCAAGTCAACAAACCCGACACATGCACAACACGTGGTTACCCGGGTCCCTTCAAGACTACTAGCTACAATAAGGGTCAAGTTATTTTCACAATTACTTAATTGCGAGCTCTCGTCCGCTCTTCAAGCCGACAGGCACCTTCACTTATCTTGCTCTTGTAAAGTCCGTTAAACACCTAGTGTGTGTAAAGGTAGGAGGTAGTACGGATCACCATGTGTATATTCTCAAGGGGAAAAAACATGTAGTCTAGCTAACATCTATCTTTCCTTGCTCTGTAGTGAAAGTGTGCATTTCCCCCAACCTGGAAAGCGTCACCCTCGAAGGGAGTGGAATTTGACTGCGAATTGGCAACAAGTTTCAGACGTAGAGTAGGACTGCGGGCAGTTCCTAACTAAGACTGCGCATACATCTCACACATGAACAAGTTTGACAGCCACCCATACTATTAACCCAGTACATAATGGTACCTGATGGACAAGTACGGAAGAGGCCCAACCACTAGAAAGACACACGATGAAGTATCTGGGCGAACTAAGTCAGCTAACCTATTCCCTCCAGAGCATATAAACTTGCCGGATGGGCTGCCAGGGATAACGAGGTTTGACCCAGGTACTGCTGGAGTACACTTTAACTAGGGGTTTGTTGCCTACCGCACTCTACAGGATGAAAATTAGCACCTTTCCTGTCATTGATATTCGCTCACCGATGAGGGAGTAGGAGGAATGCCTGGAGAACAGCTGCTATCCTTACATCTCGCAACCCCTTAATTAATCAATCTACACCAGCCCTGACCTGCAAGTCTCTACGAGAGAGAGTACAAGCCACCTGGCAATTAGTGGAGCCTCACTCCACTACCTCCCTGCCAACCTATTGGCCTCCCAGTTCCTGGAGCTGTTCACCACGCCATCCAATTACTCCGCCACGGGTACACTCTCTCCTTGGGAGAGGTACCGTTTAACCCAGAGGACACAAGCAAGGCACCAGTACCAGCCGACCATGTGCCCGCAAACTGGCCGGCACCGCGGTTACCAGTAAGCAAAAGCAGAGCCAGCCAGCCCAGCCGTCCGATCCAGCCAGAGCTGAAGTCTTCCAGTCAGGACAAGCATCTGCTGTAAGGGAGCGACATTAGTGGTAACAAGCCTGAATCCACGTGTCCAATGCCCAGAGGCATCACTTCGCCCTCACAGACTTTGTATCAAGTAGGTACATGCCTACCTTATAAATAAGACCAGCGCGAGGGCGACGAGTCATTCTACAGATGCCTCCGCAGTGTCGACCCCCAACCATGAGCAACTGACCTGGCGCAGAATAAAAAATTTCCCCATTCTTGACTTGACGTCCCTCTCCCTGGGCCGTCACATGTTAAAAGGGGGGAATTAAGGGTTTTTAATGGCACCCAACGTGGGGCTATTGCTAGTTTAACAGCGTTTGATTAGCAGGATCAGGTCAGCACGATCTGAGATAAGAGAGCGAGCCAGGCTAAGCAGCCCAGAAAACAGATCAGACTTCAAGGAGTCTCGAAATACCCTGTGGCACTCAACTTAACACCACACAAAGTCCGAAGGAGGGGAAATTACAATTAACCCAGTAGAGGCCACTGCCATAGCAAAAGAGTCCGGAGATAAGGTGAACGAAATGTGCAACATGTCATGTGCACCGGCCTAGGCCAATACACAATCCAGTGCGCTCACTGCAAGGCACGTTATCACTATCGCTGCCTGGGATGGAACGACATGCCGAGATATACGAGATGGTCTTGAATACAGCTGCAAAGCCTGCCGCTTGCAATAAGCCGCCAGATGCGACTGGAATAACTGCGAAGGGTGGGGCATTAACACTATGAGTTGCGTAACATGCACCCAGACCTTCCATCATGCCTGTCTAGGCTGGTTCGACGAGAGCATTACACGACCAGGGCTAGTTTACCACTGTGAAGTGTGTTTCCGGGCACAGGAATGCAGACACAGCAACCCAGGACACCACACTCCCAGTACCGCTAGACACTGCAGACGAATTTCAGTTACCTGAATTCGCCGGGCGCCTACAAGAATACCCCGTCATGTTCACTGAGGAGTGCAAGAGGGAATTGAAAGCTTGTGGCATTCCAATGAAGCAGTGGGTGGCCAGCACCCGCAAGCAGCTATCGGGATAGCCCTCGAATGATGGAATCACTATGGAGAGTTCATTACAGAATGGGAACAACTATGCAGTAGACTCGCAACCCAGTTCTCACAGGAAGAGGTGCTCGCCCAGTTGACCTCCAAATTGCACAGCACGTACAAAACAGCCGAAGACGAGGCCAAAATCTTTATAAGGTGCAAGAAACAAATGTACCAGCCGGCGACTTATACCTAAAGGCAGTGAAGAGAGATGCATCCTCATCACAGCTAGGATGTTACTTACTAACCTAAGG